>CM037854.1:168808168-168986927 GCA_021234595.1 Delia radicum | reverse complement strand
ACATATACACCATACTTGCAATCATTAACAATAATGATGAAATACGGATATCCATACAAAATCAGGACTTGTATGTTTTACCTAGTGAGAGTTTTATTACGTTGAAGGTTCTGTTGAAGACACTAACGATGCAAAATTAGTAGCATCTACCAGAAATTGCCGTTTAAAAAATAATTTTGTCGCTTACTTGTTTGATGAAATACGATATGAGCTCAATGGTATAGAAATTGATCGCACTCGTCATCTAGGTGTTTCAACTACAATCAAAATTATGTCTCCTTGTCCGCTGCGGATAGTACTATTATGAAAAATGCTGGTTGGGGTAAAACTGAAGATTTGGATGTACTAAATGGACACTTTAATTTTTATATTCCACTGAAACTTTTAATGGGATTTGCTGAAGATTTCAATAAGTAATTTTAAAATCTAAACATGAATTAATTTTACTGCGTAGTAAAAGTGATGAAGGCATGGTATATTCAACAGTAGCTACTGAAAAACCAAAAATAAAAATTACAAATATTTCATGGAGAATTTCTCATGTACACTTATCGGATTTTAGTAAATTAAATATGATGAAAGTGATAAAAAACGGAGAAGAAAACTTGCCAATAGCATTCCGCAGTTGGGATTGCCATTATAATCCTCAACTAACAACTGGAAATAGTCACATTTGGAATGTAAAGTTAGCTACCAACAGAGAACGTCCACGTTTTGCATTAATAGCCTTTCAAAACGATAAAAAATTTGTTCATTGTAATATAACTAATCTCAAAGTTCACTTGAATTCAGAATCGTATCCTTATGATGATCTTAATATTAAATTTGCTAATGAACGATTCGCTATTCTCTACGATATGTATGTGAGATTTCAACAAAACTATTATATGAGAGATCCTCAACCCATCCTGAATTGTCAAGAATTTAAACATAATGCTCCTATTATTGTCATTGATGTGAGCCATCAAAAATGAATCTACTACAAACGGTCCAATTGATATAAAATTGAGTTTGAGACAAGCAGTAATATTCCAGAAAACACGTCTGCCTATTGTATTCTCATCCATGATCGATTAATTGAATATAATCCTTTAACTGCTCAAGTACGCAAAGTTGTTTAAAAAAATACATCAATTTTAAAATAGAAAAATTTTTATACTCATCCTGAAATAATTAATTTTCCTCAAACACTTTAAGAGAAACACGGTTATTTTCATAATTTTTTCTAAAATCTTTATAAAATATCATCTATTACATAAGAAATATTTAAAAAAATTAATTTAAATCTAAATAAAATAAAATTATAATACAATTAAAAATTAATACAATGTTTTATTTACATCTTTCCAAATCAATATTTCTAAATATATCATCATCACTATCAATCTCCATAAACATATCACTAATATTATTATGAACATTTAAATTATTATTTTCAAATATCATCATTAAATTTTCCCTATCATTGTCAATTATTTGAGCGTTAGAATTAACACAATCATCAACATTATGTTCACCACACTTTTCACATCCATTATCCCCACATTTATTATTCGCATTACCAAAACATTTTTTTCTAGACTCATCATACCTAAAATGCCCCCTAGAAATTGTATGTATTTGATCATCCATAATAATTCGTTTATCATCATTATAACTTAAAACAATCTTATTTATCGATCGCGTAAGTAATTGATGTTATCAGATCTAATCACAATCATATTGTCAGATATATTTTCTTGTTCAAATAAGACTCTCTTATAATCAGTTATGCTGACTTTATCTATCACATACTTTTTTACACCTTTAGACTTTTTAACCTCATGTATGTCAATGGTTTTAATGGCATACATTTTGGATCTTAGACCTACAAATTCAGTCATTATGTTCCCACTATTTTCATCCTTCATCATTCCTAATACCTTTTTATTGACTAGTGGTAAGTTGTACTGATTATTGGGATGAAAATTTGAAGTATCAAATTTGGTATGAATATCGTTTCGAATGTCATCATAAAAGTCATCTGTTTTAATAGTATATATAAAGGAGTCGGTATCCATATAGTTAAGTGATATATTTTCCCCATATTTTTTCTTTATGTATCCATAATGGAACTCATACTTATGGAATTTTGAAAGTTCTAGTACAACAAAACCTAAATATATAGGTTTATCATAAACTATATTCATTTTCTTTAATTCTACAGCATAAAGATTATCTGCAAATTTAGACACGCTTACAAAGTTTGGTTTTGAAATTAGACTTCGAAGCCCTAAGTGATTTTTATTAGAAGTTTCCCACTCTTCTGCAATCCTAACATCTCTACGTTTTTCAACGTTTTCCATAGTTTTCCCATAAACTGCATTGTTCATGAGTTTATAGAAATTTTTTTCAAATTCGGTAGTAGATTGTGATCGCTTTTGAGTGTTTAAATCTATATATTTTTCTAAACCATGCTTCTTGTTTGTATTGTAGTATTCTATGAATTTTTTCCAACTTAAGTCCATACCTAAGACATTGTTTGAGATTTCTATAATCTATATGATACTTTATTTTTTTATCTAAATCAGCAATAAGCTTTTTATGCTTTGAATTGCCTACTATCTTATTTTTGGGGGCAAAAGGTAAATCATTGTGATCATCATGGATAGAATCGGGATATACTAAATCTACTTCTAAAATATATCCCATGGGTGAATCATTTGCTATTTGATTGACATCAAAAGACTCTACTTTTTCCGCATCCAACCATTCAAACCCTCCAGTCGGAAGATATTGAGACATTGCCCAACCATATAAATAATTGGCGTCCAAATATGCTAAAAACACTGATGGCTTACTAATATCATAATCTTCTAAGTATTTGTTATTGGCCTTAGAATATCTCTGTGAACATTGTACTAGTCCACCTCTTATTCCCTCATATATGAAGTTGTACATTTCTTCATCAGTTAAGAGTTCTAATTCAATTTTTGTTATTTTTAGCTTAGCATCCCAAGAAAGAGCTGGAGCAGTATAATAATGACATGGATCAAGTTTATACACACTCTTACAAACTTTTCTAAAGTTTTCGAAAATATCCGTAAGAAGAAGCACATCAGTTTTAAGATATAATATGGTATATTCTTGAAGATTTTTACAATTAAATTCATTCCAAACCATGTTTGCATGTTCATAATCTTCTAATGAACATTCTGAATTATTTAAAATATTAAAGAATTTATCTCGACTAGGGAGCTCGGTCTCATTAAATCTTTCCATTGAATCCATGTATGAATATGGAAAAACCCCCTTTCTTTTAATTAAATTAAATTTATTTTCATCGCTAAAATATTCTCTAACTTCATGCAAATCACCAGCATGTAAATTATTAGCTAGACTTTCTATACTTGACGCCATAAATCTATATGAGTCTAAAAAGCGAAGTTCGAGCTTTTGTTTATTTCCAACATCAATGGTTAAAGTTATTGAAATATAAACTTCCTTGTTTAGAGGAATGACTTTAATAGCACCACCTTCTACGCTATTTAATTCTTTGAAAAAAAGATGTGAGTCGTAGGCCGATAGATTATGGAAGAAAATTGGTATAAATTTGGGGGTTCTATATTTGATATTACAATTATTGTGTGCTGCACCCCTAAATTTTCCACTAATATGACAGTGATCTGTTACTGTATAATTTTTAGGATCTGTATTTAACTTTTCACCACAAATATGACAATTTATAGTTGAATTAAATGAAATAATTTCTTCGGGGGATAATGACATGTCTACTACCTTACTAAGATGATTTTTATAAATTTCTTTGGCATCTTTTACAATATTTGCTACAAATGATGACGGCGAATCTTCACCGAAATGAATATGAAATTTTGATAGACTATTATTATAACTACATTTAATATTATAACTATATGCACAAGCTACATGCTTTTGCACATTGGTAGTTTTGTCACTCACTTCTTCATTTACTGCCTTCAACATAGATTCAAAATCAGCATAAATGGTGAAGGGTACATCCAACTCTCTATGTTCATTTTTAAAACGTAATCTTGATTCTCCCCCCTTTGGCATTGTTGGAACTCTCTTTCTACAAAGCTCCTTATGGGTTTTTAACCTCTCTTCAGTATCCGTATGATATAGACATGAGTTGCAGATAAATACTTTGGATTTATGTGAGCTAATACTTGTATGCAAAAGTCTGAAATATATATATAAAAAATTAAATTTTTATAAATATATTTATCATTACTAATTTAAAGTTGTAGTTTTACCTTGATATGTCATGTATTAGTATATAGTGTGATAATTCATCCTTTGATATCAGAAGAAGATTGATGTGTATTGATCTTTCCTCCCGCGTCAGATGATATGGTCCAACGATTATATTACCATCAAATCCAAAAACATTAATACTTATCGAATTTTGTTTTTCGAATTTTTTAATATCTGTTACTTTTAGAGGAAATTCTAGATTATCGAAGTTCAGCTCCACACATCCCACAGTTATTTTACTAGCAGCAATATTAGATATATTAAAAGAATTACACTTTACTTTTTCATCTCTGCGCAAATCTCGTTCAGAAAAAAGTGCTGCTATCAAACACCATTTAAAGCAATACACATCATTGTTCCTTATATTGATACATCCACCACGTTTTGCTATTATTTTTGGTGAGGGTATGTATTGTGAGCCTCTTATAATTGATGCTTGATTTATATTAACTTCAAGAGTTTTGATTGTGGTGAGGGTCCATCCACTATCCCGTTCTTGAAATTCAGACATTTTAGTGCATATTTCATCAACTTGCATATCATGAATATATGAGATGTCCTCACCTCTAGTCACCATAACCATTTTTGATATATGGTGAATTGTTGCAATGATCATTTCAGTATTAATTATTTTTATGTAATCACATTTTAGCTCCATATTAAATTTATAAGTAATATGCTTATAAAGGGAGTCTTTAAGCAGTGTTAAAAGGAATGGCCTCAAATTTTTAAAAAAATCTTGTGGAGATAGTATTCCCTCACGATCATTTACATGTTTATAAACTTCCAGCCGTTCTTTAAAGTCACTGCTTGTAACAGCAAACTTATTATTGACTATTGCCACACCACAATTATTGCGATGTTTAGTTGTTCTTAAATGATATCCGTGGGATGTAGAGCTCACGAACTCCTTACAAGAATTGCAAAATATTGAGGATGGACCTGCGTGGGTCTTTTCATGCTCCCGCAGTGTTGAAATAGTCAAAAACATCTTCCCACATTCAGGACAATGCAATTTAATGTGATTGGTCAAGGCCTCTTTTTGAGCAAATGTCATACCGCAAATGTTGCAATTGGTGGCTTCCATTGCTGTTGTAATTCCTTTTTTAATTATTTATTTTTATGAGAAGAATGTTTCACTTTTTGTTTTTTGTTTTTTTAGTTAACTATTTAAATAATTGCTAATTATAAAATTGATGTATTAATCGATCTGAAGTCGTAGGAGATACTAATTTGGATATTACTCTTTGAAGTTTATATGTTCGTATTTTAATTATTTATTTTTATGAGAAGAATTTTTCACTTTTTGTTTTTTGTTTTTAGTTAACTTTTTAAATAATTGCTAATTATAAAATTGATGTATCAATCGATCTGAAGTCGTAGGAGATACTAATTTGGATATTACTCTTTGAAGTTTATATGTTCATATTTTAATTATTTATTTTTATGAGAAGAATTTTTCACTTTTTGTTTTTTAGTTAACTTTTTAAATAATTGCTAATTATAAAATTGATGTATTAATCGATCTGAAGTCGTAGGAGATACTAATTTGGATATTACTCTTATTATTTCATTTAACAAACATTTAAAAATTTTTAATTCCATCCTTTTCCTTCACTTTTCCTCCTTTTACATAAATGCAATAAATAATGTTAACACTAAAAAACAAACAAAAAATAATTTAAACAAAATTTAATAAAATCAATCCTTTCTAACTCTACTCTTAACTAAATACAAATTGTCTTTTACTTTGACCCTAAACAAATTTTACATAGTTTTAAGCAATATGGTGTCAAACAAAGTTTTGATTCCTATTTTATTATTCATTACAACACTCCTTAGTGATGGCATAAAACTACTCAAAGAATTTTATTTATGTAAACACATTTTAGTTGCGAACACTATGTTGGCAAGCAGAGTTTTGCTTCCTATACAAATTCAACACAAATTTTACATTGTAGATTAAAGAGTTCTAAACATATGACCGCCCCTTGTTTCACGCTTCTAGCCAAAAAATATCCTCCACACCTAAAATAATAAAACCATCTTATTAAAACAATATTTAGAGAATAACATTTTTTCACACACAGAAATTTAAAATTTTTCCTTTATATTTTCACACCCATCATTAATATTTTTGTTTCTTACTGCAAAACAGCCATCGATATTTTTTCTTTACATCAATAAGGACCATCTTAATTTCTAAATTATTTAAACAATTTTTAAAAATAAAAATTTATCACAATCCAAAAAAAAAAAAACAACAACCAAAAAATAAGAATCACCCTAATTTAATTTTTATTTTCAATTTTTAATTTTTATTTTTTAATTTTCAATTTTTAATTTTCAATTTTATTTTTTTATTTTTTCAATTTTTCATTTTCAATTTTTCATTTTTCAATTTTTATTTTCAATTTTTAATTTTTATTTTTTCAATTTTTATTTTTCAATTTTATTTTTTCAATTTTAATTTTATTTTTTTTCAATTTTCAATTTTTAATTTTTATTTTTTCAATTTCCAATTTTTATTTTTCAATTTTTATTTTTAATTTTTATTTTTCAACTTTTATTTTCAATTTTTCATTTTTATTTTTCAATTTTATTTTTCAATTTTTATTTTTCAATTTTTAATTTTCAATTTTCAAATTTTATATCACAAAAATTTTACCTTGTTACAAATACCCCAAGCATTTTCCCTTGTTACAAATACCCCATGCATTTTCAGCCTGTGCCGACTGCGCTGCTTTTTCGTTACAAATACCCCATGCATTTTTCAGCCCTCTGCCGACTGCGCTGCTGCGTCGTTACAAATACCCCATGCATTTTTCAGCCCTCTGCCGACTGCGCTGCTGCGTCGTTACAAATACCCCATGCATTTTTCAGCCCTCTGCCGACTGCTCTGCTTTTTTATTACAAATACCCCATGCATTTTCCCTTGTTACAAATACCCCATGCATTTTTCAGCCTGTGCCGACTGCGCTGCTTTTTCGTTACAAAAACCCCATGCATTTTTCAGCCCTCTGCCGACTGCGCTGCTGCGTCGTTACAAAAGCCCCATTCCCCCACTACTGTACAATACTTGGGTAGAAATTTAGAACATAACTACAATCAACATCAAAAATATAATTCGTATAATTGTGGACATTTATGCCTACAATTTTTGTATGAAATTTATAATAAATAAAAAGAAAACTTTTTTAAATAAACTATATAATTTTGTTTTATTTAATAATATTTATTTACATTTAATTCCATACTGGATATGTACTATTTTGGAGAATAATATATTCATTATTTAAATTGAATTGCTCCAGCTGCAATTGATATGATTTCTCGTCTACTCCAGATTCTTTTTTGATGCAGTAATTTCCAGAGGATAATTCCACTAGTTCTTCTTCAGTCATGGCGTTATATCTAGTTGGTAGAAATATAATGTTATTTTCGACTTCAAGTCTTATGCATTCGCCAAATTTAGTTTTAATTCGTATGGCTTTCAACACAGTATAGGATTTTAAATTCTCCATGTCTTTAATATAGAGAATTGGTTTACTGTTGAAATTATTAAACTTATTAATTAGAGATGATGAAATATCCATTTTCGACTTTACTATTGGACGGCTTTTTATTGAATGATTGTTCTTACATTCCTATAATTAAAATTAAGGAAAATAATTGAAAAATGTCTTATGCCTTAACTCCACCCTCCAATTGATCGAGCCAGAGTGAAGGAAAGTGCATGATAAATCATTGTATTCCCTCACTCTTATATAATTAGTAGTTTGGGGATATATTTGTCAAGTATCCTCTTCTCACATTAAGAAAAATAAATTTTTTAATTAGTATTAAAAAATACAGATAAGGAGAAACACCAATCTTGAAATAATGATGGAATTTCCGACACTAAGCGAAAGAATTAACGCATTTCTTTTTAAGTATGATGGATACATTTCCTTTGAGGATCTCCATTTCATATTAAACTTTATGAATATAATGGATGAATTTGAAAATAAGGAGTGCTTAGACTCAATGCGTGGGGAGCATTTTATCGATTGTCCATGGTCTATTGATAGTTGCATAGAGGGCCCAGATACTTGCAACTGCTTCATCTATAGACATAGAAGTCAAGCTGTAATTAATCTAATTGAAATGTATCATAAACATCTAAGTGTTTAATAAACAAATTAATATTAAAACGTGTGTAAATACAAATTGTCTTTTACTTTGACCCCAAACAAATTTTAAATAGTTTTAAGCAATATAGTATCAAACAAAGTTTTGATTCCTATTTTATTATTCATTACAACCCTCCTTAGTGATGGCATAAAACTACTCAAAGAATTTTATTGATGTAAACACATTTTAGTTGCGAACACTATGTTGGCAAGCAGAGTTTTGCTTCCTATACAAATTCAACACAAATTTTACATTGTAGATTAAAGAGTTCTAAACATATGACCGCCCCTTGTTTCACGCTTCTAGCCAAAAAATATCCTCCACACCTAAAATAATAAAACCATCTTATTAAAACAATATTTAGAGAATAACATTTTTTCACACACAGAAATTTAAAATTTTTCCTTTATATTTTCACACCCATCATTAATATTTTTGTTTCTTACTGCAAAACAGCCATCGATATTTTTTCTTCCCATCAATAAGGACCATCTTAATTTCTAAATTATTTAAACAATTTTTAAAAATAAAAATTTATCACGTTCCAAAAAAAAAACAACAACCAAAAAAATAAGAAGAACCCTAATTTAATTTTTATTTTTTATTTTTTAATTTTTATTTTTCAATTTTTAATTTTTATTTTTCAATTTTTATTTTTCAATTTTTATTTTTTAATTTTCAATTTTTAGCTTTTATTTTTTCAATTTTAAATTTTTATTTTTCAATTTTTATTTTTTCAATTTCCAATTTTCAAGTTTTAATTTTATTTTTCAATTTTTAATTTTTAATTTTCAGTTTTTATTTTTCAAGTTTTAATTTTCAATTTTGTAATTTTAATTTTCAATTTTTATTTTTCAATTTTCAAATTTTATATCCCAAAAATTTCACCTTGTTACAAAAACCCCATGCCTTTGCCCTTGTTACAAATACCCAATTCGTTTCGTTACAATACCCCATGACTGTGCCGACTGCGCTGCTTTTTCGTTACAAATACCCCATGCCTGTGCCGACTGCGCTGCTTTTTCGTTACAAATACCCCATTCCCCCACTACTCATGTTCTCTTTTGTATGTTTAGTTTGTTTCTTAATCTTACACTGTTTGCAGTTTAAAATGTATTGTTTTATCATCTTGCTCATATTCTTCCATATGTAGCGCTGCTTTAATTTCAAAACTGTCTTTCTGATACCTAAATGTCCTCCATGAGTAGAATTATGGTATTCATTAATAAGTTTCATCTGAGTTTCTTTGCAAAGTATTCTTCTTGGTTCATCATATAGTATTATTTTTAAGTTTGCTTTTGATTTTAATTGTAACTTGTTGTATAAATTTTTAAATATTTTCATGGCCACGGTTTTAAATATTTCATCATTCTTGCTAAAAGCTATCTCGTTTATTCGTTCATCATGCATTTTTGATAATAGTTTCTCCAAAGTCAACTTTGTGCTCAATGGATTATCGCTGCATCTTGCTATGATTTCATTATCATTTATTTCTATTAAATTATCTCTAAAATTTTTGTGTATTTGAAACTTAAGTTTTCTTTTTTGCGTAAATCTGATATTGACGTGCAGTCCCAGACGAAAAGTTGATCAGGCCTTTGCCCGGAAATGTACTGCGTATTATTTGTCGTGTCAGGGTTATTTGTATTTTCCAATTGTTTTTACATATTTATGGTTATTGCTAACACCTTTTTTTGTAAATTTTTAATTTCGGCAATTTTTCTCCTAAAATCAGATATGCTACTGTTATTCTGCTTTACTGTACCCAACTCTGTCAGAACCTGCTGAAGCGTTTTCGGGTTAGGAAAAGCGCTTTCTAAAGCTTTTTTAAAATCAATAAAAGTTACCGGTCGGTTTGAACGACCTAAAATACTTCGCACCTGTGCCGTTAATTTAAAATTATAGACGTACTTAACAAATATTTCTCTGTCCTCTTCTCTTAGCAAATCATGTAAAAATTCAGATTGAGTTATAAAATCTTCTAAGTGTTCATACAAACCTTTAAAAACTGCAGGTTTTTACCTACCATGCCAATATCAAAACTAGCCATTTTCGGTAAATTGTCTTGTTTCAAATCTATCTCAATACCTTTCTAATTTATTTTTAAATTCTCAATTACCAAAACCAATTCCCTATGCAAATTCTCAAATTCAGTTATCAGTGTACTATCTTCCTTATCTTCACTTTCCCTGGTGAACTCTTCTACACTCTGTTTTAAAAACGCGAATCTTTCTAATTTAATTTCCTTATATTTTTCCTCATAAACTCTATTCTTATTTTTTTTTATATTTACTTTGAGCCTTTTTAACTCCTCAATCCATTCATTCAAGATTCCATTTACAAAAAAAATATATAAAAATATTTTTAATACAATAATTTTTTTTAGTGTACCAAAAATAATTGTTAATAATTGCTTTTTTCAACAAAAAAAAAAATTACCTAAAAATTTACTGCTTTATTACAATAATTTTTCTAAGTGTACTAGTTGGCAAAAAAATTTCAACCTGGCATATGCCCTACATTAAGTGATCAGCTAATCAATATAATGCAACTCTATAATTGGCGACATTCACTCATCAGCTGATTGTGACTGCATATTTTCATTTTTCTTTGGATTCTCTTTTATAAGAGTTAAAAATGAGTTAGAACTTTATTACAAGAGTTAATAAAGTTCTAATTTTTAATTTTTATCAAAACATTTTTTTTTTTAAATTTCAAGTTATGTAATTTTAAGTGTGATAATTTTTGTTTATTTTTTTTTAATAAAATGTTTCTAGCGTTTACATGATATAAACTTTAATAAATAAATGAAATATATATATCCTTTTTTATTTTCACATAATTTTGTGTGTGTGTTTTTTTATTTTAATCCATTTTTTTTTTTTGTTTTAACAATGTTTTTTTTTTTTTTTTTAAATTATTATTTTTTGTTTGCTTTCAATTCTGCCGTCAAGGCATCGATCTGCTGCCAAATTTCTGTGGCCCGTTCCCAAGATGGTGGGTTATCGGATGAAACGATAGCCTTAAGAGAAGCCAATTTTCTTCTTAATTTGACTATACGGCTCTTCTTTTTGGCTTTTACGTCGGCGGGATCTCCGTCAGCTTCTCCTCCGCCCTGCGCTGCTGCCGCTTCAAATATTCTTCGATGGAAGTAGGTTGGGGTTGTTGTTTCACTACAGCAGTTGCTGTGTTAGTCTTATTGTCGTTCCCTTGAAATGCTGCTTCTTTAGTGTTTGGCAGGATCGCCATGTAATGGTTGGTGGACATTTGATTCCCTACCTAGGGTTTCTTTGCCGGCGTTTTAAACGCCACTGGCAATAAATGTTTTTATTTTCCCCGGCACTAAAGAGCGACAAGCAAAGCACTTTTAAAGCGCTGTTGGTTTTTTTAAAATAGAAAAAACAAGCCAATTGCTCGGCTGAAGTGCTGATTCAAACTTATCCTTTATTTCACATTTCGTCCTGCATATAAACTAACTTAACGGTACTTAAATCTAACTTATTCTATGTTTTAGTTTACTTATATCAGCTGTAATTATTCACAGTATAATCAGCTGTTATCATTCACAATATAAAGTAATTAATTAGAGATGTGAGTGGTTATCGATCCACTACACTCCAGCGTAGATGTCCGCTAAGACGATATTTTTGGAGATTCCTTCAGATAGAGACAATAAGGGGAAAAGTCTCCCCCTGACCAAACGCCTTGGGATAGAAAGCTGAAATTTCAATATGAATTCTTTCGGTTATAACCCAACCCCCTGGTATGGTACCTTTTGGAGTTTTGCCCAGAAACGTGGTAAAACAGGGCCCCTTGGTGGCCTGGAAAACCGCTGAAGCTAGGAACTTGAAATCGATATGTGGGTTCCTAATCAGGAGTAGACATCTGTATATAGCGGGTTTTTGAAATTCCTATGGGGAGGGGGGAGTCTCCTCCTTGCCGGCATGGCCAAACCACTTTAAATTTGGTATGTGGGTACCTTATTACGAGTAGATATATGTATTGGCGGTACTTTTGGAAATTCCCACGGGAAGGGTCAAAAAATCTACTCCTTTGCGCCCAATACACTTGCGGATTATCATCACTCCAAGGACGGCAGTTTTGTTTATTGACGTATCCGTTAAACCAAAAGTGAGCTTTATCGCTAAACAAAATCCGTGCGCGATATATCGAACAGAACCATGATTTGCAAAATAAATTTGCGCAATTTGGAAGCGTTGTTCAGCAGCCAGTCTATTCATGTTGAAATTGTTGTTCACAACAAAATTCGGTTAATTCAACTGAATTTTAGTTGCAACACTGAAAATATTCAGAAACCTGATGTATATATCATTATACTAACTAAATTTATTAGTTGTTACCATTAAAACACACTTTTCAATTCGGTTGGCACTTTATTTCTCTGTGTGTATGAAATTGTGTTTTCAGAAACAGATCAAATATTATTGCAGTAAACTCTATACAAAATAAGCTTTTATATCACAACTTAATATTTTGTGAACTTGGAATTAAAGGTGATTCCCGTAAAATGTTTGTTAAAAAGCAATATCGTATAGATTATAGAAAATTCGTGTCCTATCTAGACAACTACCTATGCCACTCAAATTCGGACAATTCTTCAGATCAATGTAAAAGCCTTATTGATAATCTTTCGATATCTGCAGTACAAATCACAACGACAGCAAAACAAACTGCTATTCGACAAAAAATTAGTACTTGGATGGCCAAGGAGTTAATTTATTTTATATGTTTAAAAAACAAGTTTTAAAGACAAGAAGAAAAAATAAAAATGATAAAACTATTTCGGAACGTCTCAAAAGATTAAGTAAAGTCATTAGAGTTTGCAATAAAAAGATGATGAATGACTATTACACATATAATATAAAAATGTGCAACGCTGACTGGAGAAAAACTTGGGAGTTTTTAAATAGGTAAGTTGGTAGGAAAGTTCAGCCGTTAAAAGAACTGAAATCTAGTAATAACATTGTAATTACATCTGATGAAGAAAATTCAACAGCGTTTAATGATTTCAAGAAATGCGAGATAGCATACCCCAAGAACCAGGTGATGATATAAACATATTTCAAACATTAAATTCTGCAATTACGAATTTTAACCTCGAAGCAATAGAAAATACAAAAATTGAACAAATTTTGGATAGATTTAATGCAAAAAAAGTCCAGGTTGTGATAACATTACATAAAAGATGTTGTTGGTAAGAAAAACAACTGTGTCTGAAATGGTAACGAAAAAGTCTTATTTCAAAAACTAACAAACTATCATGAAAATTATAGTATTTTGTTTGAGTATTCAAAAAAGGAATTGGAACTGAGGAAGCTTTGATAAATGTCGTTGATTATGTTTGCAATAGACTTGATATTGAATACAAAGGTGTTGCAGGCGTGTTTTTTGACTTGTAAAAGCATTTGATTTGGTAGATCATGCTATTTTGGTAAAGAAACTGAATTTTATTGGCTGTTCTCGAAAAGCAATATCATTACTAAATGATTATTTATTAAATAGACAGCAATTTGTTCAAGTTGGTGAATCTAAAAGTAGCCAACTTGATGTACTGTGTGGAGTGCCACAGGTCAGTGTGCTTGGTCCACTTTTGTTTAATATATTTATAAATGAAAACATAGAAACATGACGTATGTCTATATTCATCCAAAGTTTTTTAAACACTGATTGTATATGATGTTGCGATTTTGTCAGAATTCTTAAGAGTAAACAAATTATCTCTAAATTATCTCATAAGTTTGCACACATTTTACCTTGTAAGTTCTTTTACATACTTCAAGAGAAATATTTTTTGATCAAGTGAGCTTTGAAAATAAAAATTATATCAAACTTATAAAAAATACAAAGACCCTTTACATCTTGTTTTTAAATAACAAAAAAACAAGTGTAAAAATTAAAAGGAGAATAAAAACAAAAAGCGTGTATTGTATATCTATCAAAGGTAGAGCTTGCACATAACGAACAAGTTTTCAATTTATTTTTGATCAATGGTGATAATCGGTAACTTCGAGCTCATTTATTAGTTCTCATTAAGTGGGATAAATAGGTTATATGAATGTTTGATGTTTGCATTGTATTGTCACTTCTTTCAAAATGTGTTCTGATGTTGGGAACCTAGAATATTAACGGAATAGATCTATCAACGCATTCCTGAAAGTGGTCAATTAATAAATTTGAAAACAAAATCTCTTTAGATCATTTGTTAGGACAATACCCTAATAAAGAAACATAGAGTATGGCCTTGAACTTTTATTTTCATTGCTGAATTCATAAGATTCAAACTATATATCCTGAAAACCGACGAGATTATGAGCATAAACATTGATGTTAAAATAATAAATGAATCAGAGAGCGTAAAATACCTTGGCGTAAGTTTAAATCATAATCTTCTATGGGAAAATCATATTAAGAAACTGAAATCTAAAATTTCTACGGGAATTTAACACCGAAACAAAGTTGTTGATTTATCAGCCCCTAATTCACTAGCACCTGACATATCTCCCAGTAATATATGGTGGTAAAACTAACGCAGCAATGAAGACGCTCCAATGAGCTCAGAATAATGCGTTAAAAATAGTGTTTAACCTGTCGTTACGACATATTAAATTTTGAGAAAAATATACTTCCAATACGGGGCCTATACAAACAACAATTACTGTTATATATGTTTAAATGTATTAAATGTATAGGTTCTCATGCAATACAATTTAATCCAAATTTGTCAATTTGAAATACTAGGCAACCAATGAATTTGAATGTTGTTAGATGTCGTCTTGAATTAACCAAACAATGTATCTGTTTCGCTGGTCCTAATGGAGTATAGTTTAAAGAATACACCTGTTTTTACTTCTTTTAAAAGTAATTTAATACAATATTTGCTACAAAATGTCGAAATACTTCTTACAAATGAAAATTAAAAAATTTATTATAAACTAAGCGTTATATCATAGTTGCCTCTATAAAGCCATTATTGGCGCTGACGCAAAGAAAGTAATATAAACTATTTTTAAATTAAAAAAAAAATAAAAAAAATGCTAGTCTATTATACACAAATTTGTATGGAGAATTTATAGGTACCTTCACGTTTTCACTCATAACTTTTAAACTGCTGGACTGATTTTGTTCATTTTTTTTTGCCAAACTTTTAGGAAAATGTACAAGCTAGGTAAAAATGAGCAGTCTCTATTGTGTTTTTGAGCCGTGATCACCATTTCAACAGACAGGCGAACTTCGCTAAATCGGCTTAAAATTCAATAACGATCACGAATATATACACTTCATGGGGTAGGTCTAATATGTTTCGATTAATTACAAACGGAATGACAAACTTACCTCATCACATACACTGCGTTGCATAACTATAATTACACATTAATTTCACTAAATTTCGTACGTTAAAGATAAGTAGAAAAGAACAAGATCAATTAGTGGTTTCATAACTATAAATACTCTTAACTTATACATCAGTGATTACAAAAATATAAGAACAATATTTTAAAACAGCAGTTTAATGATGCGTGAGACCTCCTACACTCAAAAAAAAGTTTGTAAAGTCAGCAAAATATTTTGCTGAGTCAGCAAAATCTTTTGCTGAAAATCAGCGAGCAACAAAACTAGTAGATTCAGCAAAAGTTTTGCTAACACTTAGTGGATTAGAAATAAAAATTAATAAACTTTTTGCTAAATTTTAGTAGAACGCAAAAAATTTGTAGAAAAATTGTAATTTAGTTAATTTATTTGCTGAAAGTCATAAAACATATTTTTGTGATTCTTTTAAAAATAACTTACAATAATTACGAAATATAAAAATTTTAATTTCCCACATTGACGACATGAATTAATTTAATATCTGAAAATATATAGAAATAAATATATATAATATAACACAAATTTTCTTTCAACTACTTACATCAATGGTTGTCTAAATGATGCTATCTTTTAAAGGACGCAACTGCCGAAGATAATTATAGAAAGAAAACGAAAAAATAAACAAAAACAAACGAAACGAAAAAACAACCCTTTTTTTGCAATAAGAAAAAGGAACCATAAAAATCTACCTAAGATGTGTGTCTTTGCCTTTCGCTTTACTCTGTCCACATGGGTGTATATGTTTGTTTGCAATTTGACCACACTAGATTATTAATCTATTAACATTTAGTTTACAAAAAAAAAATACATATTAAATATTTTATTGTCTTTTATTTAATTAATAGACAATTATTTTCACAAGCCGGTGACAATGCAAAATTTAAGTTGTTTTGTTTTATGTATGAAAAACAGATACAAAAATCTTCCATGGTTGATTTTTATATGTCTTATTAGAGTTGTACTTTTTAGTATCATTTTCCTCTTCTCTGCTACATCTTGACATGCTTCATTCTGCACATATCTTTCAATCTGGTTGTCGTCCATACTATTAATGTGCTTATCAGCACAATTTTTTCTTGCTGCTTTTTGCGCTGCTTTTTCATTACAAAGTCCCCAATGCATTTTTCAGCCTCTGCCGACTGCGCTGCTTTTTCGTTACAAAGGCCCCATTTCCTATCTACTACTATCCTCCTTAATCTCAACATTTACAGAAGAAGCAATCCTTTTAATAACATGATTCGCGGGAATCTCTTGATTGTTTATGTTTTTTATTATTATTTGTTGTTCAAGATTGTTTATACGGTTATCCATTCCTTTAATTTGCTTTTCCTTTTCTTTGTTTTTTCGCAAAGTTCAGTGACTTGTGATTGTAATGTTGTTAATGCATTTGTAATGGTAGCTAGAGCTGTTTGTATGTTTGTGCTAAATTGATCATTATTTTGGTTTATGTTTGTTGCTAATTGTTGAACTGTTGTTTTAATATCGTTGATATCTGTTTTTATTTTTGTGACGTCAGTTTTTAGTAACATAACATCAGATTTTACAGTACCCATATAATTATTAACATCAGTTAACGATATGGGATCTTTAAAGCGCTTAGCATCATCATTATCAAAACCATTATTTTCATCATCTCTTCGTTGTTTTTGTTGTGTTTTTTCTTCTACCATTACATGATATGCATTGTTGCTGGATCCTCTTCGTGGTTTACATACATGACATCTCTACTCGGCCTTGCGATCTTCACACATGTTTACATATGAACTCTCTGACAAAGTGCAGCAAGGGGAGTAGTGATAATTAGAGTTGCAGTCACGACACTTTACGTATGTTGTTGTTAAGTTTTTTTACATGTAACGCACAGACTCATTTTTTCCTTTTAGTTTTTATGCTTTATTATTATTATTATTATATATTAGAAACATATTTTTAATTTAATTTGCAAAACAAGAAGATTTTATAATCACAAATAAAAAAAAAAAAAAGTTATTTTTTATTAGTTTTCGTAACGATTTTCACAATACTATGTAGGTAGTTTTTTCGTTTTATAATTTGTATATTTTTTAGATTTTTTTATAGCACTTTAACTAAGTTTTTATCGATTTAAACAAGAGCCCAACTAATATTCGACCGTTCACAATGAAGTATTGTTGTCAACTTACAATACCGTTACCAAAATAAAAGAAAATAACGTTAACCTTACCGATACCCGCATTCGAGTTTCTATCCATGATTTGGTTACCCTCCTTGATAAAAATCGAAAGTTGAAAAAAATGCCACTCTAATGTACATATTTTGAAATGGTTTTATTTTTGCTCCAAATTCGTTAATACATTATTGATGAATATAAAAAAGGGTAAAATCCATGCGCTGAGTCCAAAAAAGTAACAACAAATTTTGCGGAAATTTTTTTTGAATTGCCACTTTTATATGTGGCAGCCCCAAAAAATTTTGTTAACATATTTGTATTAAGTAGCTAATTTTTTGAACAAAAAGTTGTTTTTAACAGTCTTTGAAAATGTTTAACAAACGCGGGAAATAAAATAAAAATATTAATGAAAAAGTGATGAAAATAAGTGAATTTTTCACAGTTTTACACATTACTAATGATCCGATTTGAATGATTTTTGGTTCCAAACATCTTCTATCAATAAGAACTAACTTATAAAAAAAAAAAATGGGTTTATATGGTACATTCCATGTGTCGTTTTGATATAATTTTGATATCTATATTAATGAATGATTTATGTTACTTAAAATGTCAACAGTATACAGAGTTTCAAGTAGTAGCAGCTGAATTTATATAGGATTTACTAACGACCTTTAGGAGTAGTTATCAGTATACAGACCTAGGCCCTCAAAACTCGTAAATTTATTTTCTCGATTTTGAAATTATTGCTTTTGTTTTAATTTTTGTCATTTTAAAAGTTGCTTTTTAATGACTTTAATTAAACATATGACTTTATCCCATTTTATACCATTCATCGTTAGGTGGGATTTTGACGAAATTTGGTAGAAAGATGTAACGGTGCCTCAATAAGCTTTTGCCGAAGTTTTTCTACGCTTATCGCGCCCTCTAGCGGTGGTATTCGCAATTTAAATCCAAACTTTGATGGTTTGTATGTACTTAACGGGATTTTTCAAATTATAATTTGTTGTTAATGTTAATATCTTTCAAACCGTAATACACAATTTAATCTATCTGATTTCCCGATTTTCGCGAATTTCTTAAAAACATTGGCGTTTTTAGACAATTGTTATATGGCAACACTATCGAATCAATTTTAAATTTTTTTTGTTTATTAGAAGAAAATAGCATATTTTCACATTAAAAAAGAAAATCAAGTAATTTTCTGAATATAAAAATTTCACAAGTTCTGAAATTTCTTTATCTGATCCTTTAATTTTACATAGAAAGTACATATTGCACATCAAATTTCTCTCATGCAAAACATTTCCCCATACGTCCTTAACCAAATCAGCATATAACTTTTATAACACCGGTCTTTATTCTATAAATAAATAATTTTTCATAAAAGTGCCGTAAAAAATGTTAAAAATTGTATTTTTAATTAATTAAATGGCAACCCTGTAACAATACTTTTAAATTTATATTTTATCATTTGTATAGCAAAGACCTATAATTATCACATTATTATATCTACCGTTATTATATCTACCTCCTATCCACAATTATCGGACATTAAAACAGCGGTGTAAAATGGGTTAATTAAAATTTACAAAATGGATACTAAATCATCAATGGTAATCTACGTTAATGATATTTATTTATACAAGCAGGTTTGATCACAGGCCTTCTATACTACACGCATAGAAAATTTGTGCTATTTCCGGTATTTGACTGAAATTTGGTTATTACGAAAATCAGACGGTTGTTAAAACTTAACATTAGTTTTCACAACAAACTTCGGTTAATTCAATTGAATTTTAGCTGCAACACCCAAATTACTGAAATCTTATGTAAATATATTTGCACTAACTGAATTTATAAGTTGTTACCATTAATATACACTTTTCAATTCGGTTGGCACTTTATTTCTCTGTGTGTACTCTTAGGTACTTAACCCGCCCTCTTTATTTTTCTTCACCAGTTCAATCCAACTCAGAATTCAACCAAAAAGTAAAACACCTGTTTTTTAAAGAGAAATTGATGTTGTGTTGACAAAAGTTAAGTTCGAAGGTAAAAAACTGTGTTTGAAGGTGTTAAAATTGGGTTTGATGCTGTGTTGCCAAATAATTTCTTTCGAAATATCCTAAATCACCCATCAAACATTATAAAATCTGATATGGCAATATAATATACTAAAAATCTGCTCAACTAAAAAATCAAAAAGTCTGGTAATATTTATTATGCTAAAAAATATGCCAAATTACCACACATACCACACATGCTAAAGAACATCGAAGTCAAAATATTAAAAATGATTATGTAAATGCTTCGTTTTTACTATATTTTTTTAAAATTCTAAAAGAACAGAATGTTGATTGGAAAAAAATATGCTGAAAAGCATTTTTTACGAACAAAACATACTAAAAAGCAATTAGGATTATGTTTAAAACAAAATAAAACATGTCATAATTTTTACCAAAACCGTTTATTTTTCAAAAATATGGTAACCTCACAAGAAAAAGCTTTCAACAAAATGATTCAACTTGACTAATTTTGAGTAGAAAATGTTGGTTACTGAGTTGGGAAGAGCTCGCCTTTTTTCGAAAGCCACGTGAAAGGTATTTCACCTCTGTTAATAGTTACTCTATCTTTTGATTCCAAAGTAAGAAAACTAAAACTGTCTACCTAAATTTTGATAAAAAATATTTTTCCACAGAAAATTGCAAAAAAAAAACAGCAAACGTTTATTTCGTACTAGTCAGGGTGTTAAAATTAATTTGACATCAACATTTTGTCAAAATTAAAACAAAATATTTTTATTTTTGGCCAAAATCTTTCACACACAGTACAGTGGGTAAATACAAATTTCACAAAAATTTCCAAATCAATTAATTTGTTTGTGTAACAACTTAAATTTTTATGTAGGTAAAAACTTTGGTTTAGGCATTTTTTGCTGCCCAAATTTTTTTGTAAAATTTTATGGATTTTGAAATGTCCATTAATTAAGCTTTTATTGAAGTATAATCATGTCTGTAATCGGTCAAGAATATTTCTAGGATATTGCAAGAAAGTAATAAAAATCCGGTGTTTTTCAAATTGCTGTCACTGCGGAAGGTTTATGTTATTTTGCGCATGTAAACACAAACAAAATATCCAAAATTTGTGTCCTTGGCTTTCGCTTTGGTCTACCTGAAGGTATGGCCACGCACCATAAAATCCACTATAAATTAGTTAGTTATAAACTTTGTTTACAAATAAACACTTTATCTTTATTAAATTTATATATTTCATTTTGTCTTTAATTTAAATAATAAACAATTACTTTTATATTCAAAATTTTTATGTATACACATTGTTGGCGTTCTGTGTACAAAATACAGATACAAAATCTTCAACGGTTGATTTTTATTTATGTCTTCTAAGAGCTGAGCTGTATTTTTTAGTGTCATTTAGTGTCCATTAGGCCGGGTCGATAAAAAAAGTTGTGCCGGTCACCCCCTAGAATTAAAGATAATTTGAAGAAGATTTGAAAAATTTTTTTTTTTTTTGCCACGCCCCTTGACCCCGCGCATTTGGTTTTTTATTTCCTGTGGCTTCATTTATAGTCCGATCGTAACGTGTGATATATCATTGTTTTTGGAATGACAACGGCTACATTTTCTACTTTTGACTCCGACGTCAAATTCTAGAAGGGACTTCTGGAAACTCGATTTCTACCACCCTAATTCACGAGTTTTTCTAAACGATAAAAAAGTTTTTTAAATTCCATGAAATTTTGTTTTTTACAGTATATATATTTATTCAGTAACAAAAAAGTTACGAAGGTTTAAAAAAAATCAATTTGAGTTTTTATTCCAACAATCGTTAACAATAAGCTTTGGTCTTTTTGTGGTTATTGTTTTTGTGGCCATTTTTAAAGTGCTCTCTTTTTACTCATTTTTCTATCAAATATTGTTGAGAGAAACTCTATTCTTAAAAGTATAAACAATGGTTTTTTTTAATGTGGTATTCTCCTTAAATAAACTAATTTAAATTTTGGCGAGACTCCAGCTGTTTATACTGCTCTCGACTTCTTATTTTAGCAAATATATACCCCATGCGCTTTTCGTCCGTTACCTTCTTTGCGGATTCACTAAAAACTCGCACAAAGCGTTCGGTATTTTGCGAATGACATGGAAATTCTAATAAATAAATTATATATTTTAATTATGGACATAAAATATGTATTTAAAATCGTAAAATATGTACTTAAAATTTAAAAATATGCATTTATTATTGATTTTTTTCATTTTTTTTCTATATAATTTTTAAATTTTAGTAATTTCTGTTTTAAAAAGTCGTTACAAAATTGAGAATTACAATTAAAAATCTTCTTAAAGTTTGTAGTTGAATTTTCTGTCATATTACATTTCTTGATAGAAAAAATTAAATGTATAAATTTGATGAGATTTTATTTCTAAAAAAATTTAAATTGTAAAAAATTTATTTTTAGTAAAACATCAAAAAAAATTTGCAAAAACATGCAAAAATATGTAAAAATATGCAAAAACATGTAAAAATATGCAAAATATGTAACAAAAAATACAAAATATGCATAAGAATATGCATTTATAGCAAAATATGCAAAAATATGCATTTATAGCAAAATATGTAAAAATATGCACTAACAAATCGATGCCATTTTGTTGCAAATTCGTTGATTCGCAAAGATATTTGGTTAACATTGTTCTCTAGCAAACGACAACAGACATGTATTTACATGAAGTTCCGAGCCCTAATAATATGTTTAACAAAAGTGTTGCCAGCTGAATCGGTTTGTGATGACGGTTAAAAAGAGTACTACGTGGAGGAGAAAGATAATAGAAAATAGAGAAACAAGTGAGATTACGAAAAAGAGAACATTATCATAGTGCAAAAACAAATGCACACTAGCGCCACAAAAAGACCAAAGCTTATTGTTAACGATTGTTGGAATAAAAACTCAAATTGATTTTTTTTAAACCTTCGTAACTTTTTTGTTACTGAATAAATATATATACTGTAAAAGACAAAATTTCATGGAATTTAAAAAACTTTTTTATCGTTTAGAAAAACTCGTGAATTAGGGTGGTAGAAATCGAGTTTCCAGAAGTCACTTCTAGAATTTGACGTCGGAGTCAAAAGTGATCAAAGTAGAAAATGTAGCCGTTGTCATTCCAAAAACAATGATATATCACACGTTACGATCGGACTATAAATGGAGCCACAGGAAATAAAAAACCAAATGCGCGGGGTCAAGGGGCGTGGCAAGAAAAAAAATTTTTTTTTTTCAAATCTTCTTCAAATTATCTTTAATTCTAGGGGGTGACCGGCACAACTTTTTTTTTTTGTATGGGGTGCGACCCACTCTAGTGTCCATACTATTAAGGGGACATTCCATTCGCGGCAGAGAAAACAGACCTTTTTTTAAAAATTCATAACTCAGTCAAAAACAAACATTTTTCCAAATTTTTTTATTATTGTAGAGAATTGAACAAATTACAAGAAAAAAAATTCAAAAAAATATATTTTTCACTCCAACATGGTTTTATAGAGCTCCAAACTGGCGGCAGAGAAAAAAACCTCGTGTTTGCAAAAATTGTCGATCTGGAAAAAAATTACATTTTTAAATCTTAACAAAATTGGTTATCGTATTACACGAGCTTTTTTAAAATTTTTGGTGATGTTCCAAATTTAAAAGTGTGTTTTTTCAAAAAAAAATATTGACTTTAAAAATTCATAAAAAAGCTCGTGTCATACGATAGCGAATCAAGTTTAAAAAATACAAAAAAAAAAAAATCGTCAAAAAATTAACCCTCTAGTGCCGCAACCAGTACGAAAAACATGGTTTCGAGATAAACGCGTTCAAAGTTTGTGAAAAACTACGACTTCACGCTGCAAAAGATGTCAAATAACTGAGCATATTAAATAAAAATTCCACTATATAAGGTATAAAGATGCCTTTTTTTCAAGAAATTCAAAACACACAAAAAAAAACCCACCCTTTAAGTAGGTACGAAATAACAACCACCAAAAGTCAGGTAGCAAGTAAAACTAGTATATACCAGCTGCCGTACATAGGTAGCGCGAAAATTAAAAATGGCTCTCACTTATCCGGCTGTAACTTTTGAGCCCGTAGGAATTTTTCCATGAAATTTTTTTTCTTAGAATCTTAAGAATATTTACTAAAATACAAAATTATAAAAAAGTCGATTTCAAAAACGGCCAATGCCATGTCCCCCCTTAATGTGTTTATCAGCACAATTTTGGTAGCAAAAAAAATCCGTAAAACAGTAACTCGAAATTAGTTTTGTGCTGAATAAATAAAACTAAAATTTTAGCTAAAAACCTAATTTCAGCACAAAATTTCGGAAAAATAATATACTTGATTTACAAGACGTTTTACTGTACTTTACTGAAATATTAACTTGTCTGATTCTAATATTTTAATATATGACATATTGTTTCTTGTTGTAAAAGTTTTAATAGTCCAGCGTTATAACAATATAAAACATTTAAAAGACAGACAACTAATAGATAAGGTGGCTTTATAATAATATAATTTTCTTATTTTGCAGCTATAAGAAGCCTACAGCATTACCAGCTCCTAAATATATCGAGCTCTTGATGGATTGGATAGAATCTCAAATTAATAATGAGTATGTTTTTTCCCGTATCAACAGGTAATAAAAATCAGATTTTAAATTTGTATAAGGGTTAAATACACCCTTAAACAAATTTAAATTTTAATTTTATTAAGACTAAAAAAAAAATAGATCGCAAAGCTGTTTAATATAAGAAATCATAAAATGTATAAAAAGAAAAAACTATATACACTCAAAAAAAGTCAGTAAAGTTTGCCAAAAAGTTAGATGAGTCAGGGAGGATCCTTGCAGAAAAATTGCTAATACCTGAAAATGTGTTTTGCTGAAAATCAGTGAGCTGATTTTTAGTCTTCCGATCGCGATGAAATTTGACCAAGGTTAGTCCTATTGGATATTAGTTTAGACACAATTTTTCAACAAGATCGGTCAAGAACTCTCTGAGTTAGAGGGGATCAAAAGTTGACATTTTGGCCAAACAGGTGTTTTTTCTCATCCATGTAACTTATTACCTATTGTTCTTAGCAAATTTTGTCTTAAATAGTTTAAATCTTTCGAAAAAAATTTTTTTTTTTTACTTTTTTCAAAATATGCCCATTTTTTTGTTTTTTGTTTGTTTTTGCCTAAAAGAAAGCTTAGGTCTTTTCCTTTAAGATATTATTGGTCGCTTAGTGGGATGCGACGGGGATATCTATAAAAATAAATGTTTTGTAAATCAGGACAAAGGTTTTTTAATTTTTAGCATATGCACTAGGGCGCACAGTGGGATAAATCACAAAATTTGTGGAAATAATTCGGCCATTTGTTAACTTGTGGTCCGATTGCAATGAAATTTGGAACATGCATAAAAGACATAAAAAGGAGTTTTGATTTTGAACCTTCCAGACCATTTGGGGGCGGCAAAATGGCTGCCCAAAGTTGGGTACTTTTTTCATCAAAAATATTGAGTGTTTGCCATTTTTTTTTTCTTATCCGATTTTCAAAAAAAACATGCTTACATGTGTGGGTTACCTCCAATAGTTTCCGAGATATTCCGATTTGAAAATGTGAAATTCCAAATTTTGTCCGACTCAGGTCCAAAGTTTTTCGAATATCGGGAGAAAATTTGGACCAATTTTCGTTTTAAAATAACGGTTATTTAGCCAATAAAATTATTGATCGAATAAAAAAAAAATTAGTTCAATATCTTGTTTCAATCAAAAATTACATTAGTTTAAAGTAGAAATTAAAAAAAACAAAGTAAATTTTGGCGATATTTTCGTCAAAAAGCACCAAACTTCTTATCGCTCCAGACAAATATTTTTCTTCTGAACATATAAAGTATGTATACTTTTCTGGAAGGTCTTTTTATATACATGCGAGTTGTATTAAAAAAATTTTTGATTTGTAAATACTTTTCCCCCCATCCGCTTCCAAAGTTGCCATAATTTTGAGGTAAATATCAACTTTAACTCACAGTTAAAATTTGTGTACGCCTCCAATTGGGTAGTGGAAACCGGTTTTAGATACTCCAACAGATACCTAATGTAGTGTGTAAGTCATTTCCAATCCCCGCTTTAAATGACGACATGGCAGCATAAAACGAAAAAAAATCCCATTTTTGGAAATTTTTTTTTTATTTTTAGGAATTGTGGGATTGTTTTCAGAAAATCATAAATTCTGACATTTGTTTCGATTTGTTGACCTTAAAGTCTAGTTAAATCCAAAAAATCATTGGATTATGTCTATTAATAAATATTTTATTGAATAGTGATAATTTTCATTTAAGCAAAAACTGAAATTTTGTTTTACCAAGATGGCTAAATTCAACCTTTTTTTTTAAAAAATCGCAATCTACAGGTAATTTTCTTTTCAACGATGCCAAACACTGGTGTGTTATGTTCATAACTCCTAAACAGCAAATCTCCAAAAGTTAGCCCTTATTCATATATTTCTTCTAATGTGTCCTCGTACTCATATCTTACCTAATTGGGTCAGGTAAAAAGGGTTTTATGATGTTCATCATTAATGATTTTATGATTGCTATTTTAAATATACCCTCTCTTTTATATTTTATGGGCCTTAGTATTTGAAGACCCAGTTACCTGGCTTATGATAGCTAATATTTGTACCTAATATTTGTATATAAATATGAATAGGTTTAGTTTTAAGTTCATAAAAAACTCGCCAATCATGGTAATAACAGTAAATCATGAAGCATTGTGCTTAACTTTGTGGGACAACTCAAAACTACAGAGATTTGAAAAGGTTAACGTTGTAGTTGCATCAATTGAATCTTCACATCACACTAAATTGGACACTGCAGAAATATCTAAAATTGACAATTTTATTAAATTATTTGATAAAAAAATGCAGTCCGTTTCCGGCTCTATTCTGAAATTTAAAACAAAATATTATAAGTGGATGAATGATAGCCTGGAGATAAATTTTTCTGCTGTTGGTGCACCCTGTAAGCCTTATAATGATTTGTGTGCAAAATCTAAAAAAAAGAACATCGATTACTCTTTTTACGCATTCAAATACAGAAGTTTCTGACACTTTTAAGGAAATGTTAAAAAAAGAAAATCGCCCTAAAGAGGCGTTGCAAATCGCAGATGTTCTTCCAACTGCATCACCAAAACGGCTTAAAAGGATTGTTGAAAGCATCCCCCCCCCCCCCCCCCTTCATCGGATACAGATTTTACAGAAGAAGAAGCCATTGCTTTATGTTGGAATTAGGGCTAAGCAAAAATAAATATCTTATTTTGAGAAAGGCTTTGATTGATAAAGGACACAAAATTCTGCCCTCAGATAACGCAATAAAGGATAAGAAGGATAGTATCTTACCAAAACCTATTGCTGTTAATGAACATGAAGCTTGCATTGAATTGTCTACTCTGCTCGAAAACACAGCATCTAGGATTGTTTCTGACTTTTCTAGAGATCAGCTGGAAAGAGTCAATAATTGCGATGTTGTACTAATGTGCAAGCGGGGATGTGATGGCTTATCAGCCCTTCCTGAATACAAACATGCTTCCGAAGGCCAGAACAAATCAGAATATAATTGCGTATTCATGTCATTAAGAATTCGTTCATATTCTACTACTGAGCCTTCAACAAGTAATGCTTTCGATGATGTATGGATCAATTCAGCACCTGGATCCAAAGCTTTTTGCAGACCCATTGGTTTCGAGTATATAAAAGAGTCAAACTCTACTACTAATAATTTGGTGGATTATATAGAAGGAGCAAAATGTACTTTGGAGCCAATTTGTATTGAGATCGGTGATTACAAGTTTAGTATATCTTTTGATTTGAGCCTTACAATGATCGATTGAAAGGTTTGCAATGCCATAACAGACACGCTCTCAACTTGGGAATGCACTATATGCAATGAAAAGAAATCACAGTTTTCAAATGTTTCCAAAGAAAGGACTATTAATAAAAAAGTATTGGGTTTTGGCATATCCCCCTTACATGCCCGCATTCGGTTCATGGAACACTTCTTACACATAGCACATGATTTAAAGTATAAAAGCATAGCAGGAAATGAAACAAAATCAGTAAGAAACAACGAAGAAATGTCAAAAATAAGGGCAGATGAAAAAAGGAGGATACAAAAAGACTTTAAAAGGCAGACAGGCTTAAACATAGATAAACCACTTGCTAGTTGCGGAAGGACACACGATGGCAATACAGCAAGAATGTTTTTTAGAGATTTTGAAATTACTTCAATAACAACAGGAATTGACAAGGAGTTGCTTCGAAAGATCAACATCATGTTAATGGCAATTAATAGTAAACATAAACTAAATTCCTCAAAATTTGGAGTATATACCGACGAAATAACAAAACTTCTATTATCATTATATCCCTGGAAAGAAATGACACCAACAGTTCATAAGGTATTGTGCCATGGAAAAATCTTCATTGAATCAAACATTCTTCCTCTAGGTGAACTAACAGAAGTAGCTCAGGAAGCAAGGAATCGAGATTTCAAACATGCCCAATTGTTCAGTTCCAGAAAATGTTCAAGGCAATCACAGAACGAAGATATTTTCAATAACCTATTACTGTCTTCCGATCCCGTCCTGTCGTCAAAGAGAAAACCATGGATTTCTTATAACACGTTGACATCTGTAAATGATGAAGAATTAAAAGATTTGCTTTATCTGTTAGATATAAATAATGATGTGTCCGACTATTTTGTATTAAATAAAGAAACAACCTAATTTGTTTGTCTTTTTTTTCATTAATGAAGAACATCATAAAACCCTTTTTACCTGACCCAATTATGTAAGATGTGAATACGAGGACACATTAGAAGAAATATATGAATAAGGGCTAACTTTTGAAGATTTTCTGTTTAGGAGTGTTTGGTATCGTTGAAAAGAAAATTACCTGTAGATTGCGATTTTTTTTAAAAATGGTTGAATTTAGCCATCTTGGTAAAACAAAAACTTGGGTAATCCAAATATGAAGGTAAAAATTTCAGTTTTTGCTTTAATGAAAATTTTCACTATTCAATAAAATATTTATTAATAGACATAATCCAATGATTTTTTGGATTTAACTAGACTTTAAGGTCAACAAATCGAAACAAATGTCAGAATTCATGATTTTCTGAAAACAATCCCACAATTCCAAAAATGGGATTTTTTTCGTTTTTTGCTGCCATGTCGTCATTTAAAGCGGGGATTGGAAATGACTTACACACTACATTAGGTATCTGTTGGAGTATCTAAAACCGGTTTCCACTACCCAATTGGATGCGTGCACAAATTTTAACTGTGAGTTAAAGTTGATATTTGCCTCAAAAATATGGCAACTTTGGAAGCGGATGGGGGGAAAAGTATTTACAAATCAAAATTTTTTTTACCACAACTCGCATTTATATAAAAAGACCTTCCAGAAAAGTATACATACTTTATATGTTCAGAAGAAAAATATTTGTCTGGAGCGATAAGAAGTTTGGTGCTTTTTGGGGAAAATATCGCCAAAATTTACTTTTTTTTTAATTTCTACTTCAAACTAATGTAATTTTTGACTGAAACAAGATATTGAACTAATTTTTTTTTATTCGATCAATAATTTGATTGGCTAAATAACCGTTATTTTAAAACAAAAGTTGGTCCCAATTTTCTCCCGATATTCGAAAAACTTTGGACCAGAGTCGGACAAAATTTGGAATTTCACATTTTCAAATCGGAATATCTCGGAAACTATTGGAGGTAAACCACACATGTAAGCATTCATCTCAGAGGGATCAAAATAAGAAACTGCCGAAGAAACCATACCTCTATAACGAATTCTGATGTCCCGACTTTTGACCCAAAAGGTCAAATTTTGAAAAAGCCTACTTTGATATTTCAGAAAGTAGGAGGAATCTCTGCAAGATTATTGGAGCTACTTCTTCTCCGGGAGACGCGCTAGCAGATTAATGCATAAGTCATCATTCTAGGTGACCGTTAAGGGGTTGAAATTTAAGTTGAAAGAGGGCCTTTTTAGCCGTGTTTTTATAGCAAAATGTACAAATCTCGGGATAGAAATATATTAGAAAGTAGGACGATTCTTTCCAAGATTAGGGTCTCTATTTCTTCTCCGGAAGACGCTCTAGCAGATGAATGTATAAATTATATTCGATTGGGTTGGATTCGATTGGGGCACTCTAAGTGGGTCAAAGTGGAATTTTTCAAAATTTGACCCTACGGGGTTAAACCCCCAACATTTTTCGACCCTCCAAATTTTTTCTGAGTCTTGTATCTTTCATTGCGGCTTTTTTTGTCAATCCTATATGTAGTTTTGAGCGCACGTAATATTAATTTTGATTTTTATTGTCAAAATATCAAATTAACAGGTAGTTTAGTTTTATTATTGTTAGTAACCCAGAAATACCAGTTTATTTATTATTTTATGACACTTGACTTTAAAAAGTGTTTGGAGAGGTAGAAGTTAACATGTAGTTTATTTTAACACTATGTTGAAAATGTAAAAATTATCATGTAGTGTATTTTTATTATTATTAGTAACATTTGGTTAAAATGATCTTAAACTACTATTTATTGTCATTCTAAAGACATTCGGAAATCAGTTAAAGTTTAGATGTGTGTTATTTACATAATTTCTTACATAATTAATCTTCACAATGTCTACGGCTCCTAAAAAAGCCAAGCTTGAAAGTAGAATTCATGCTTCTTTTTGTTTTAATCCCTTTAACAAGAACAAACACACATAATCAGATATGCGAAATATTTCCGACGGCTTAGTAAAAAAACTCCCTACGCTGTCAAAACGGTTGCTAATTTGTGGATCATGCAGGAAAGAGCTCGGAAAGTTGAAAGAATTACCGGATTTGAATAGTAATGAGCCTTGCGTTGAAGTTATTCTAAATGAAGACAAAAGTAATTCTGAGAATGATGGCAGAACTGTGGATGATGATGGTGATGATTCTAACTTTTCAGTAGAAGGTATAAGTTCAAAGAATGAGTGTCAAAACCAATATCATAAGGAGGCAGTAGAAGTTCTTGAACAAATAAAAGAGAAATAAAAACGTCACAGAGTAGAGCTAAAAGAATTCAACTTCTCACGCTTGCTCCATCGACATGGAGTTTTGCAAAAATAATGACTGAGTTTGGAACGACTCAACGAAAGCTAGAATTGCTAAAAATTTGGTTGCTGAGCATGGGACTCTCACACCCCCAAACAAAAAGAAGGGAAAAACTTTAGAGTGCGAAACTGAAGCTCTAGTAACTCAGTTTTATCAGCGAGATGATATGAGTCGCCTGATGCCAGGGCTGAAAAACTGGGTGTCTGTACGAATCGATGGCAAGAAAGGTCAAATGCAGAAGAGAATGGTTATCTGCAACCTGAAAGAGTTATTCGCAACATTTTAATCTAAATACGAATATGTCATAATTGGCTTCACAAAATGTACCCAACTGAGGCCAAAAACATTGTGTTTTGGCAGCGAAATCAACAGCTGAACCTAGTAACGCCAAGAAAGGATTGACAAAAAAAAGCAGCAAATAAAGGCGATAAATAATCCGGATGAAAGACTTTGTATTTGAAAATTTACAAAACTTAAACACTTCATCAGCTACAATAAATTAAGTATAAAAATAGTTAAGATCTAATGTGATTAAGATTAAATTTTATTATATTATTTATCTTTATCTTTATTTTTATTACTATTATTATAAAGGGTGTTTTTTATAGAGCTATAGAACTTTGAAATAAAAAAAACAAAGAAGAATTTTTAAATCGACATGAAATTTACTTTATTTGAAAGATAATCTTCTGTCATTATAATTTAAATATGACTTCAGGCATATGACCGACACGGCTGGCTCGGACGTATTCTAATCTGGAGGTCCAATTGTCGATGACTTTTTCCAACATTTGTGGCCGTATATTGGCAATAATTCGGCGAATGTTGTCCTCCAAGTGGTAAATCGTTTCTTGCTTATCGGCGTAGACTAGCGACTTCATGTATCCCCACTGAAAATAGTCCAGCGCCGCACATTGGGTTGAAATGGGTGCAAAGTGGCGCTTAATTGAAATTTTAGAATTAAGTTTTTGCCATAATGATTGGTATCGAATAAAACTAGATAAAATTCTACATCACTATTTAAAATTTGAACCATCTAAGTTGTTTACTTCATCCATACTGAGCTGTCAAAGTTAGCTAATTATTGCTGTTTTCTTAAAAAGTGAAAAAATTTAAATTTGATAAAAAGCAGTGCTTATTTTTTTAAATTTAAAATTAATAAAGTTAAACTTCTATGATATAACCATCAACTTTCAAAAAATGATTTTGTGTTTATAAAAATATGTGTGGAAATATTTGTAATATTTTTTTAAAAAAAGCTCTAAAATCGGGGTATTTTCCATATATGATGGACCAGAAGTAACAAAGTAGTAAAGTTCCGGCTTTGAAGTTGTGTTTTTTGAAAAGTATGGGATTTCTACTTGATATTACAAACAAAAAAGTTTGCCTTGTTGTTGCCCCGTTTTAAGATATTAATAATTTTATGTAGAAAGTCTTGTTTTCAAAATTCATTTATTTACCATACCCACAGTGTTTTTGTTGTTACTATTGTCTTACTCTCAATGTTAGCTATTTTTGTTGTTGTTGATATTATTGTCAATATATTTTGATATTTAATAGAGATGGCTGCGTGAGTTGCGTTTGATCCCCTATGTTCACGAGGGTGACCAATTTACCAGAAAAGAATAAAAATTAACACTCAATTCCAGCGAAGAAATAGGACTTTCTAATAATTAACCAAATTCACGTGATGGTTTTACATCTTATACTAATTTGCCCGTGCTGAGATAGTCACGCCTATATAATAACTGTTTTCAATCACGTACTTTGGGCAATCAACCTTTTTTTCCATTGCGTTTGACGTTTAATATTTTTTGAAATTAAACTGACTATCGTAATTTATAAATAATAATGTTTGCGAATAAACTGTTTCACGCGCCCATCTCTATTGCCGTTATTTTTGTGCTTGTTTTTATGTTTTGTTTTTCAGTGGTGTTTTTTGCTGTTTTAAAATTTGAAGTTTTTGTAAAGTGCGTATTGTGTTTTGTATTAAATAAAGTAATTGGTTTAAGGTAATTGGAAAACCGATTAAACAGTTAAATTAAATAAGAACAAATTTAATATTTTTAGGAATAAGCCCCAAAACTATTTTTATATCGCGCCTAGAACTATACAACTTTATGAGAAATACCGCTTTAAATGATTGGAAGGATAAAATCCAAAGCCGGGCTTTGGTAACTCTAACGATGGAAACACCGCTAGACGTTTTTTTTAAAAATCTGAGATATCAGCTGAAATAACGAAAGTGGACCTAACACTAATTAAAAAAATGCACACAATACTAATTGATGTTTCATGTGGTCACGAGATTAATTTGGAAAGTTTTAGTAATTTCGCTCACAACACAGCAAAGTACTTTGTTGAAATATATCCCTGGTTTTGCATGCCTCCTACATTACATAAATTTTTAATTCACGGCCCGGAGATAGTACAACACGCGCTTTTACCAATAGGAGAATTATCAGAAGAAGCTCAAGAAGCAAGGAATAAAGACTTTAAAAACTACAGACAGCACTTTGCTCGAAAATGCAGCCGGGAAAAGTCGAATGAAAAAAAAAGAAAATTTATCGAAGTCAGAATTAGATCTATTAATACTACCAAAAATTTCTCAAGAAAATCGTGATGATGACAACAATGAGTGTGATAATAATGATGATGATAATAATGATGATGATGATACAGATGACAGTAATTGTAATGATGATAAAGACTATGATAGTTCAAGTGATGAATAAGAAATAGAGAATATTCAAATAAATTGCTTTAATTAAATAAAAAAAAAAATAAAAATCCATTAAAAAAACGTTAGAAGTTTTGTTTTTTGCCTAATTAGGGTATTGTTAATACAAAAAAAAAATATTATCTCGTTAATTGCACCCTTCCTTGAATTAATCTCCATTTTAGGTATAATCGAACCCACTGTGCGCCGTTAAAATCGCATGATTTTGCAGGTCAATTCACGAGTATTGAGGGTATGAAATTTTAGTTAGGTATGTTACATACCGTCGGAAAGGTTAATTTGTCTAGTTTCTCAGTAGAATTTTTTTTCGAAATATTTAAGAAATAGCTATCTTAACTATTTAGGACATTTTTTTAAGAACAATAGGTAATAAGTTACATGGATGAGAAAAAACACCTGTTTGGCCAAAAGCTCAAATTTTGACCCCTCTAACTCAGAGAGTTCTTGACCGATCTTGTTGTGTCTAAACTACTATCCAATATGATTAACAGTGGTGCAGATGAAACGCCAGAACTTCCACATCGTTATAATGAAATTAAATTTTTAACGTGTCCCTTTGATTTTTTTAGTTATGTATACAAAATAAAAAATTAAATAAATGAAATCAACAGCTGTTGCATATTTTTGTCTGATAATGGTTTATTTGTGACTAAGGCCTAAAAAAATATCCAATTTTCGATTAATTTTAACCAAAATTGGTATGGAAGGTAAGTGTCATATAAATATATCAGTTTTGGGTTGTTATCTCTAACGATTGTGGAAATGTAATATATTGAAAATTTTAAATTTAACAAAAGTATTCGTACTTAATCGTCCATATATTTTTAACGGTTAAAGCTACGTGACTTCTGCATACCTAATTTTAAAGCCACTGTTGTCGTGCTTTAAATAAAATAAAATGTCGTCCTTTAAATATAATAATCCGGCATGTATACTTATATTTAAACACAACATAAGTATTCTTGTTGATTGTTTGCCTATTAGATTTTACATTGCATGCTACCTGTATGTTTGGTTTGAGAATTTTGTATGTATTGTTGATATTTTTTTACATTGCATTTCATTTTGAATTGTCAGGTTTGATATCATAATTAAATGTTACTATGACATCTTCTCTTACATTTATCAGCATTTAGTGCTTTCTATTTGTAATAGTAAGATTTAGTTATGATCTCAAACCTGAAAATTCAAAATGAAATGCAATTTAAAAAAAAAGATCAATAATATATACAAAATTCTCAAAATTTAATAATATTAAAGTTTCACAGAAACTTAATTTTCCAATGACTATTAAAAATTGGGATTTTTATAGCTTTTTTTAAGGGTTTAGCCAGGCGCGGATCTTGGTCTTTATTCGTTAATCTGCTTAATCGACATGCACCTTCTATTTGTCAACTCTCCACACAGAGAGAATTTTAGTGGACGGAAAATAACGAACATTTTCAGTAAATTAATTAAAATCTACATGTTTACTTTACGTCGAAATGTTTTGCAGAATAATTTCGGCGATTTGTGATAAACTCATCTACCTAAAAAAGTATGATTGTTGAAGATAAATTCTGGACAAAGAAAATTTTAGCGAACTAAAATAATGAAAATGTTTTGTTAACTAATCTAACTTTTCTTTATAAAGTGAACGAAACATGTTGATGAAACTTGTTTTTTACCAAAACTTCTTCATTGGGTGAATGAAAATATTATTAATAAAATGATATTTTTAAATATATATTATAATATATATAATTATGAAGACTTGAATTAGCTTCATTCAAATTTCTGTTAATATCATGAAGGGAATTCTCTGAGTGTAGTATTGCACTGTGAGAAATATCAGCATTTTAACGAATTTTTGAAATAAACCAATGAGTTTCCATTGGAATTCGACTATTGAAACTTTACCTTAATTTAATGCAAATTTTCACAAAATTGTTTAAATAACTTAATAGTTTAATTTATTAATGGAAATTTTCTACCACTCAATGAAGAAATTTCATTTAAAACTGGTTTCAAAAAAATATTAAACTTTTCATTAATTTTAAGAAAGTTTTGGTTTAGTTTCATTGCTGTACTAATTTTTTTTTATTTTTTGTTAGACCCCATAAACCACTACATTGATTTGATAAACAAATTTATTGGATTTTTACTAAAAATTAATAAATGTCAAACACCAAAACTCGATATGACAGGCAAATCAATAACAAATTCGTGATTTTTGTACTTGAATATGAAAATTATTTATTTTTTTTTTTAATTTTAAAATTACACTTTGTATTATGTAAATTTTGTCTGTGCATGTTTCAAGACATTTTTCAATAGATAAACCCAAGCTTTTGTTTAAAAGTAAACTAGACCGTACTTTGTCTTTTATACAGGTTTGATATAATTTTTTATATAATATAATTTTTTTTTATTTTAATAAAAATTATATCAAAACAAAAAACGTGTATTGAATATCTACCAAAGGTAGACCTTGCACATGACAAACAAGTTTTCAATTTATTTTTGATCAATGGTGTTAATCTTTAACTTCGAACTCATATATTAGTTCTCATGTAGTGAGAAAACTAGTTTATATGAATGTTTGATGTTTTGCATGGGATTGTTACTTCTTTCAAAAACTTTATTTCGCGTAGTCGCCTGCCACGTTCTACGGAGGAAAAAAACCCTAAGAGCGGTCGAAGGCCGCCACACAGAAAAACTTGTTTTTACAAATCCCATGTCGAATCCGTTGAAATCTTATTTTTAAGACAATTAGTAATATAATTTGAGCATTCATAGCTTTGTCATTTAAACAGCTAATTGATTATTTATTATCTTAAATAAAAGAGTAGAGCATTGGCCTTCTGTTTATTTAACATTTAGACACTAATATATACGTAAAATTTTTAATAAAACAGACTTTTAAAAAAATAAGCATTAAAAAACAATAAATCTTGGTGTGAATTGGTATTTTGGGACATAAAAAGTTATGACAGGTCAAATAAATGTTACTTGATGTCTTAAAAATATAAGATTTCAACGGATTCGACATCTGATTTGAAAAACAAAGTCTTCTGGGTGGCGGCCTTAGACCGCTCTTAGGGGTTTTTTTCCTCCGTAGAACGCGGCAGGCGGCTTCGCGAAATAAAGTTTGTTCAGCATTCGACACAAAACACATTATTTCTTATGACATTTAAAAAAATAATAAATTATGATTTTGGGCAATAACTTCTTTTATTACCGTCATAGCGCCAAAAAAAAAAAATTTTTTTTTCAAAATAAAATGCCATAGCACCCAAAAAAAGTTTTGGATTCTCTGTCATTGATTTGGTCGTTAAAACATATTAACATCCACAATTTTGGGGGGATATGCGGACATTTGGGCAATATGTCATTTTGGTTTTTGGGCAATACGACTTTGGGGATTATAACGGTACGCCCTTACTTCATTTGTGTTGCATGGACTATTTTTGGGAATTATTTAATTTTTATTCTTTGGAAATTATTTCATGATAAAATAACAACCAACACCTAGGATTTGTTTCATTTTTGTTTTGGAAATTATTAATTTTTTTAGAATTAATTTCACTTTTTCGAGACGGGACTTATTTCATTTTTTTAGAATTTATTTCATTGGGAGCTTTTGCACTGGGACTTTTTGCAACTGGGACTTATTGCATAGATCCATTGTAAACATATATATAATTACCTGCAAACATATTCAAAAGTGTATTTTTTCTGCGTGCAAAACAACATTTTGAGATAATATAAACGCAGTATAATTCTAACTAGAAAAGTTGCTGTAGTGAAAGATATTGGCTTTTACACTAAGAGAATTCTGCATGCATGATATCAATGAATTTCTGTATTAGATCTATGAAGTGTCACTGGAACTCGTCCATTGAGACTTTTCATTAAATTAATGCAGTTTTTCATAAAATTTAATAAAAAATTTTATTTAATTTATTAAAAATTTTATATGACTAATGAAAAAGTTTCATTAAAAATTGATTTATTAAAGTTTTCATAAAGTTTAAGAAGTTTTTCATTCACAATGTGAAGAAAACTTCATCAGTTTAGTGAACAAAAGTCCATTAAAATCCTTCCAAGAATTTCTCTCTGTGTATCAACAGAATACTTATCAAAGGTTTCGCGAAACTAAAAAATCCGTAACCGTAACATTAACCGAAATAAAGATCAAAATTATACCGGTAGTAAACCGTAACTGTTATTCGTTTCGGTTGTCATCCTTGCTCAAAACCGCCATGCAAAGATTAAATACAAAACTAGTTTTGATATAAAAACAATTTTAAACAACTAAATTCAAAATTATTGCCATATCCCACTATGTCTTAATAGTTTGAATATACAATTTTTAATTAAGAAATTTATATAAGAAAAGTTGCAACTTTGAAGTATCGTTAAGTTTAAAATAGCTAACTCACAATAAAAAAGCTGCCTGATTCTTTATATTTGGAATATAAAATTGGTTGAGCATCAAAATTTCTAAAAAATCTATTTTTTTTTTGATTTTGGCCACTCGTACCTTTGTTATTGGCTTATACCAGTGAAGGGCATAACACCAGGGTTGCCATTTTAGCATAATGTATGCTAGATCTAGTACTTTTTTGTGATTTAGCACTCAAACTCTATTAAAAAGTGCTAGACTTTTTTTACATGATATAATTTGTTCAGCACTTTTTTTGCCACGAATATATGTTTCACAATATTTTTACAGATGTAAATTATAAACCAGAAGAACAAAAAGAAATATCGTGCTTCAAAATAGTCATCACCAATGAAAAACACTTGTTTTTTTTTTAGCTAAATTAACATTTTTCCATCATCATCGTTGCACATTTTGCCTGCCAGTAAATTAATAAATTTTTAGAAAAATTTTCAGTTTGAGGTTATTTTATTTGGTTTGCTTACAAAATGTTGTTAATGTTGTCAAGTCAAAATCCAGCTTGCCTGCGAAATTTTATAATGTTAAAGATGGTAACATGTATGTCCATTTTAAACCAGATTTCGTTTAAGTGTAAAGTCATTATTATAATACACAAGTCATTATTGACATACAAAAATCAATGTGGCAAAATTTATTAAATGTTACACCTTTTTTTCTGCGTGTATTTATTTTATTTTGATATAAAATTTTGGGTTCACTAAAGTAAACAAAAGCAACAGTTTTTAATTAAAAAAAAATATGTTAGTTTACAACAATTGTGAATATGTTATGAATTTAACCACATTAGAGTTATAAAGGGTGGTTAAATTTCAAGGGCCGATGTTGATTTTGAATAAAACACAAACTATTTAGGAAATTATTGTAATTTTATTTTATTATGATATATTGGTATTACTCAATTATGTATGGAACAAAATATCGGCCAAATGGGCGCCGCGACCACGGCGGCACACCTCCATCCGATGGTCCAAATTTTCGATGACGCTGAGGCATAATGGAGGTTCTATGCCGTTAATGTGCCGAATTATCTCATCCTTTAGCTCTTGAATTGTTGCTGGCTTATCGACGTACACCTTTTCTTTCAAATAACCCCAAAGAAAAAAGTCCAACGGTGTCAAATCACATGATCTTGGCGGCCAATTGACATCGCCATTACGTGAGATAACACGGCCATTGAATTTGTTGCGCAAAAGAGCCATTGTTTCGTTAGCTGTGTGGCTAGTGGCACCGTCCTGCTGAAACCACATATCGTCCACATCCATATCTTCCAATTCGGGCCATAAAAAGTTCGTTATCATCTCACGATAGCGAACACCATTCACAGTAACTGCCTGACCGGCCTCATTTTGGAAAAAATACGGCCCGATGATGCCGCCAGCCCATAAACCGCACCAAACAGTCACTCTTTGTGGGTGCATTGGTTTTTCGACAATCACTCTTGGATTCTCATTCGCCCAAATGCGGCAATTCTGTTTATTGACGAATCCACTGAGGTGAAAATGTGCCTCATCACTGAAGATGATTTTCTTCGAAATTGATCATCCACTGTTGCCATTTCTTGCCACCATTCTGCCGATTCACGACGTTTGGAATGGTCAAGAGGCTTTAGTTCTTGAGCCAATTGCACCTTGTAAGCGTGTAAATGCAAGTCTTTATGCATAATGTTCATCAACGACGGGCGTGAGAGGTGCAATTGTTGGGCACGACGACGAGTTGAGGTGGACGGCTCTTCAGCCACACTATCGCGAACAGCAGCAATATTTTCTGCAGTACGAGCTGTACGAGCATGCACTGGTGTTCTCACATCTTCTACAGACCCGGTTTGCTCGAATTTTTCCACGATTTTTGCGATTGTACGCACATTTGGACGATCAAATTGACCAAAAAAATCACGAAGTGCACGATATGCATTTTGATTTGAACGCCCATTTTCATAATAAGTCTGGATAACTTTAACACGTTGTTGGATTGTGTATCTCTCCATGGTTCAAATTGAGTAAGTCTGAAATAGAGAAATGTCAAATAAAATTCGGAAAAAAACTTGGCGTTTAGGTGTGGTTCACATTCAACATCGGCCCTTACAATTTAACCACCCTTTATCTGCATACCAGAATTTTTTTAATTTCTGTTAAAACTTTGAAGATATACTGAATGTAAGGACTTCAAATATTTTTCTTGGTGTCCTTATTACTTTTGGATTTGCTAATGAATTTTACCACATCGGAGTTATTACTCCAAAACAGAATTCTTTTAATTTCTGCTATAACTGTGAAGATTTACTGATTTCTTCCCGAAATAATTTTATTAAGATTGTGTTACAGTCAGGGCAACCAGACATATGCCCTAAAAACGGAAAATATGCTCTTAAAATTAAAAAAAAGGTTTTTTTAGAGTTCGTATTTAAAACGTATTTTTTAGTGAAGTTGAAGTAAGTTTTGATAAATATATTTAAACTGCTTACAAAAAATAAAAAAAGATTAATTATGCCGAATAGTTTTAAAATGGGAATTCAAATTTGCAAAATTGTCCCGAATCTCCAAAATTTTTTGGAAACTAGAAATCAAAAGCTAAACGGAAAAATATAGTGTTGTTCTAAAAATTTCTAAAATATGCTCAAAAATAAGATTTTTTACAAAAAAATATTCTATTAAGAGAAAAATATGCAAAAACATGTCTTAATAAACCAATGCCAGAATTCGTCAATTGTTCCGAAATGGATAAATATCTTATATATTTTTAATACGATGCACAGGAAGAAACTTGATACAGAATACTTCTAGTTGCCTTGGTTATAGTCAATAAATCGAAACCAATTTATGTTCGAAAGTAACCAAATTCATAAGTAAATCTCTAGAATTAAAGTTTTACATTAAAAAGGAAACTATTTATGATCCTTACATGGTCATTAAAATATCCTTTAATATTTGAGCTATAATTATATTCCATATCCGAATTTAAATCAATAAAAACATAATTTGCCTTTTTCTTTAAATTTTTTTTTATTTTTTTGTTTCATTAATTTTTTTTTATTCAAATTCTGTGGATTTATCTAGTTCTGTTTAAATTGTGCATCCCATTGTGTTAATTTTGCATTTGCACAATTTTCTTAAACTACTTTCCACGTAACAAGTCATTTCATACATTATTAAGTATTACTTATCATTTTTATCTATTTATGCAGCTATTCGTATTATGCTAGATCTTTACAAAATGGCAAACATATATTCTACACCTCTCACATTTTATCTACATATTTTAATCAAGCATTACTTGGTTAAATGTAAACAAAATGAATTTGGACGAACATAACAGATAAATAGGTAATTTCATGTTAACCTCTTTCCTGTTTTATTAATTTCAAAAAAAATTTACAAAATTTGGCAAAACTTTTGAAGAAACAGTCCCAAATTTTATACCAATAAAAGTATCAAAGATCAAAGTACCTTTATTTTTACTTAAATATAAATCCTGTGTAAAGTTAGCTTTTTAGTTTTATATTTTAAAGCGAAGGTTTTTTCATTTAGGAAATTTATTCATGATTCAATTGAAAAAATGTAAAATGTTACCTTAATGAAATAAATAATAAATATAAAACATTCAAAACATTAAAACAAACTTTTTCCAAATGTAGAACGGATTAAGGTGAAATAAGGAAAGTTGGCAGTGTGGTTTACTCCGAATTGGTATATGATAGACGGTACAGAAAAAATTGGTTAAAAATTGAGTGAAATTACTTCGTTTTAATTTGTAATAGAATGTTACAAGAAAAATATGCAATTTGGGATATATAAGAGGTTTCAAAGTCTATCCAATGGAGCACTAAAAATATTAAAAAGATTTAAAAGTAAATCAAACACTTTTGAATCAAATGATTAGCTTCAAATATCGACTTGGGCCGATGTTTTTATTACATAGCCTAATTTTATCGAAATCTGAGAGAAATCGGGAAGGCACTCCACTTCCTATGCCCTTTTTATAAATGATGTTTTTTTATAGAGGTATAGAACTTTGAAATGGAATAAAACAAAGATGAATTTTTTAAATTGACACGAAATTTACTTTATTCGAAAGATTATCTTCTGGCATTGTAATTAAAATATGACTTTTGCATATTACCGCCACGGCTGGCTCGTACGTAGTCTGATCGGGAGGTCCAATTTTCGATGACTTTTTCCAATATTTGTGGCCGTATATTGGCAATAGCGCGGCGAATGTTGTCCTCCAAGTGGTCAATCGTTTCGGGCTTAGACTAGCGACTTCATCTATCCCCACAGAAAATAGTCCAGCGGCGTTAAATTGCACGATCTTGGAGGCCAATTCACGGGTCCGAAACATGAAACTATGCTCTTACCAATCGTTTCCTTCAATAAATCAATTGCAACATATCACACAGCACGTGATTATTGAAACCACGTCTTGTTGAAACCACAGCTCCTCCACATTATGGCTGTTCAATTGATGAACGAAAAAGCCTGTAATCATGGCTCTATAGCGGTCACCATTGACTGTTACGTTCTGACCAGCATCGTTTTTTTAGAAGTACGGACCAATGATTGCACCAGCCCATAAAGCACACCAAACAGTCAGTTTTTCTGGATGTAACGGTGTCTCAACATACACTTGAGGATTATCATCACTCCAAATACGGCAGTTTTGTTTATTGACGTATCCATTCAACCAAAAGTGAGCTTCATCGCTGAACAAAATTCGCAAAATTCGCCTAAACAACACCTCCACAATTTGGAGGTGTTGTTTAGGCGTCAGTCTATTCATGTTGAAATGCTAAGCCAAACTAAATATAAATCACTTGACTTAAAGTTCTATACCTTTATAAAAACACCCTTTGCTATCATATATTGTTAAAGTATCAGAGCTACTTTTTGTTTTTACATTATAGGCGTTCAGAAAATAAATGTTGAAATTTAATGAAAACATGTCAGTAAACAAAAACTTGGCAAAGCGTTACTAGCTTTTGTATAATTTCAGGGAAACAATTATATTAGTTGATATGTTATCAAATAATTAGCAAGCATTTCTTAAGTGTATTTCTATTGTGAATATGAAAAAGGGATTTATGAGTATTTCTACACCCAAAAATTACATAGTTGCTTATTGGAAATTTTAACTATGACAAAAAACTCTTAATATTAAAAAATTATTTTACCAATAATGATTTTCATGAGTGTGTATGTTATTTCTTTTCACAAAATTTGTATGTACAATACTAAGGTTGTCACTCGAATAAAAATTATTCGATTAATCGAGCTAACGAAAAGAAAATTCTAACGAACAATATAAAAAACATGAATTTCGAATAACGAATAATTAGAACAAATTTTGACGATTAATCGAATAAAATGAGTAATTAAAAAAATTACTTTACTTAATAATGTAGTGTACTCCTTAAGCGTACACTGCATACCAACCACTAATATTGATTTCCCAACATACCGTCTCAAATACTGTAGAGTGAATACCATACAAGTGGCATCAAGTAACAGTCTAGCGACACCTATGACCGCATTCTTTTACTTGCACTCAAATATCTGATGACCGTATGTTGACGATAAGAAAACAATGAATAAAAGTAATTAAGAATAAAAATAAATTGAGTGATTCCTAAAATCACTCAATACTAGACAATAAGTTAGATTGTAAGAATAGTATATAAGACATGTAAATTTGTAAATAAAATAGACTTCAATTTTAGAGTTCCAAAACTACACAAGTCACTGTGTTTTTACTTTTTTGAAGACTCAAATATTTTGGCAGTTCTTTTGAACGCCTATTTATAAGCTGACCCCCACACAGCTATTAAAATATATAATTGGGCTATAGGGAACCTTAGTAATACACGTAACATTACATTACATGGCGATCCTGCCAAATTAACACATAACTTTACATTACATGGCGATCCTGCCAAACCAAAACCTTTGGTGAATCTCAATGAGGATGATTTAAATGCTGAATTTAAAAGTTTGATCCTTCTAATATGAATAACACAGATGCCACCAATGATTTGAATCTCCTTTCGGATGTTAATACTTTGGAAATTTTATCTTATTTAGATCCTCAGCCCGATTTAAATACTCCATCCTCAACCGGTTCTAGCAATAACTATAATAATGAAGATATTTTGGCCTCTTCATTTTAATTAAATAATTAAAAACAACACCATTTTAACGCTTTAAATAAAAAACAAATTATATATGTAAATATAAATTTTTTCTTTGCATAAACAAAATTTTTCAAAAAAAAAATGCAAAAATTTTTAACTACAAATTATCTAAAAATGAAAAAAAAAACACCAATAGGGAAATTTATAATTGTATAAACATAATTGTAATTTCAAATAGAATTATACATAAAATTTTATATATCCTCAATTAATTAATAACGTAAATATGTTGAAAACTAAAACAAAATACTGCTTAAATCTTGCTAAAAAAATATATATATATATATATATATATATATATTGCATTTAAAGTGCTTTAATAAATAAATCAATTACAAAAATTTTAAATATGAATATTATTTTCATCATATTAATTTCTACTCTACATATTTTTGTTAAGAAAAATATATAAAAAATCTTTTTAAACTAACAATTTTATAAAAATATATATTTTAAATGCTTACACAAAAAAAAAATAATATCCTTATTACTGATTACTTTGATCTTATACCTAGTATATAAATTTTTAAAAAATATATATTTAAACAAACCAAAAATTATAATAACAGAAGTATAAATGGAAGAATATCTAACAGAATTAAAAGACATACTAGCAAATTTAAAGAAAAGTCCAGGAAGGACATACTCAGAAAAAACTGTACAAGTAAAGTTAGAATCTATAGACAATATAAGAAAAGAATTTCTGACAGCTCAAAGTGAAGAAAGAGAAGAAAAAGAGATAGTAGCATTAAAGTTAGAATTTAATACAATTTATAGAAAAATCAAAGAATATTTAATACCAAATACTAAAAGTTTAGACACCAAAATGGCAGCATTTAGTTTAGAATTAACTTCTAAGGCACTCCCAATTTTTGCTGGAAATTATGAAGAACTAGAAAGTTTCCTAATAACAGCAGAACTCATCGAAAAGACTCTGACTGACGCAGCAAAAACAGATTTCTTGCAATATGTCTACCACGCCAAATTGACCTCAGGTGTAAGGACAGCAATAGGTAGTTACGCAAAACCAGACAATTTCAATACATTAAAAACACTCTTAAAACAAAGATACAAGAATACAAAAACCATCCCAGAATTACAGTCAAAGCTAAACAACATATACCAAGGCAAACAATCAGTAAGTGCATATAAAGACAGAATCGTTACCATTATAGATAATTTAAATAGATTAGGAATAGAGGAATTAAACTTAAACTCAGAACCAGAGAAAAATGTTATCATTAGATTAAATGCTAAATTAGCGTTAGATTCTTTCAAAAGAGGTATCAATGACAATTTCAAAACAGCCATATTTGCAGCTCGCCCTAAGACTTTGCAAGACGCAGTAGAACTTGCACTAGAAATAGAAACCGAACATAAGATAAACAACAATTCCGTAATGTACATTCAAACACGAAAACCTAACAGACAACATAACAATAACAGATCCAATAGTTTTTCAAATAGGAATAACAGTAACTTTAACAATAGCAGATCCAATAACTTTCAAATTAGAAATAGTCATATTACCAATAAAAGACCCAATAAATTTTCAAACAATAACAATTTTAACAGTGACAGATCTAATAATTTTCCCAATAGAAACAACACAAATAGAAGATACATACGTACAATAAATAATGAGGGAAACGAGGTAGGCTCGGAATATATGGATATTCCGGACAGCCAAAATTAAAAGTATATAAAGTTTGCAACAATAATACAAATTTCATAATCGCTAAATACAAAAATGAACAATTAACATTTCTTGTCGACACAGGTTCCGACATATCACTATGTCGTATTCGAACAAACCTTGAAGATGAACCAATTAATAAAGAGAATATATGTAAATTAACAGGTATTACTACTGAAGAAATACACTCACTAGGGACAATTGGACTGGAACCTTCATTCACAGACCAGAAATGCAAACACAAATTTCATCTTGTAGATGACAACTTTCCAATAGAAACAGACGGAATAATAGGAAGGGACTTTTTAAAAAAATATCTCTGTAAGATAGACTATGAAACTTTCACAATATCATTATTCATAAACAATACTACCATAACTATTCCATTGCAAGCAAAAGCTCTTACGTCATTACAAATAAAAATACAACCAAGAACAGAAATAATACAAGCATTAAAACTAAACCTTAGCGAAGATAGCATAATTTTTAATAATGAAATTAAACCAGGAGTATTTTTAAGTAATTCAATAGCACCTAGTAACGGCATGACCCACATAAAAATTTTAAACACAACAAATAAAGAAATAAACTTAAAAGGCATTAAACTCCAAACTGACTCACTTAAAAACTATGACATATTAGGTTACAATAAAGACAATAACCCCAAACGTTTTGAACAAATACTGAATGAACTACAATTAAATAATAATGACGACCATGCAAAAACAGAATTAATAAACATTTTTCGTAAATATCAAAATATTTTTCACCTTGAAAATAAAAATTAACAGTAAACAATTTTTATGACCAAACAATCACTACGTTAGACAATACACCAGTGTATATAAAAAACTACAGACTACCGCACTCACATACAAACATAATAAACGAACAAATACAGAATATGCTGGATGACGACATAATAGAACCATCGGTTAGTCCATACAATGCTCCACTACTTTTAGTACCAAAGAAAAATGTGGAAGATAAAAAGAAATGGAGACTTGTAGTAGACTTTAGAAAACTTAACGATAAAATTGTCAATGACAAATTTCCCCTAACTAGATTAGAGGATATTCTAGACAAACTTGGTAGAGCCAAATGGTTTTCTACACTTGACATGACTAGCTCATTCCATCAAATCGAGCTTAACAAAAACTCTAGACCGCTTACAGCCTTTTCGACCTCACAAGGTCATTACCAATTCAAAAGACTCCCTTTCGGACTAAAAATTTCTTCAAACAGCTTTCAAAGAATGCTCACAGTAGCACTCTCAGGACTAGAATCAGAAGCATTTCTTTATGTAGACGACATAATTGTTTATGGGTGTAGTTTAAATCACCATAACCAAAATTTAATAAAGGTATTAGACAGACTACAAAAATATAATTTAAAACTTAATCCAAAGAAATGTTGTTTTCTAAGACCAGAAGTAGTTTACTTAGGACACTTGATTACAAAAGATGGTGTAAAAACAGACCCATCTAAATATGAAATAATAAAAAATTATCCAATACCAACTAACGCTGACGAAGTAAGACGATTCGTTGCATTCTGCAACTATTACAGAAAATTTATACCCAATTTTGCAGATATAGCCAAAGACCTAAATACATTACTTAAGAAATCAACAAAATTCATATGGACTGAACAATGCCAACACGCTTTTGAAGAGCTAAAAAACAAGTTAATGAATCCTCCAATTTTACAATACCCTGATTTTGAAAAACCATTCATTTTAACAACTGACGCTTCAAACTACGCGTTAGGTGCTGTATTATCACAAGGTGATATAGGTCAAGATTTACCTATTTCATACGCAAGTAAATCTTTACAAAAACATGACATAAATAAACCAATAATCGAAAAAGAACTTTTAGCAATCCATTGGAGTATTAATTTTTTTAGACCATACTTGTACGGACGTAAATTCATAGTAGTAACAGACCACAGACCATTAATCTCTCTGTTCTCACACAAAAATCCATCATCAAAAATGACAAGAATCAGACTAGATTTAAGCGACTACGATTTTACAATAATATATAAAAAAGGGAAAATAAATACCAACGCGGACGCATTGTCCAGAATCGAAATAAACTCAGACATACTAAAACAAATGATACCGTTAGAAAACGTCGATACAGAAAAAAGAACATTAGTTATAACAAGGGCAATGAACAATAAGAAACGCAATGAGGAAAACATAATAAAAAATAAAGAAAATGAGGAAAGCAAGAATAAAAGACGTAAGAACGACATGGAAAAATGTGATTCTCAGAAGTCTGATCAACTTCAAATATGGGAATGCATATCCGTTAATGACATAAAAAATATGAAGAAACTGCAATTTAATACAATTGAAGAAATAAATGAGAAAGATATATTTATTGAAAACAATATTGTGCACATAGGTCGTAACGATAATTCATCAAAACCAGTTTTGACTAAGAAGAAATTACGTACCCAAATTATAAATAATACAAAGCTAGCAAGATACGGTGAAAATTCAGCGAAACTAGATTCGATACTGAAGAAACTGATATCAAAAATGAATAAAGAGAATATAAAAGAATTAGCACTTGCAAGTGAAGATAAAATATTTGAAAATTACAGTAAAAAGGAATTGATAGAAGCATATGCAAAGATAAAAATAAATAACAACGATCCTCAACTAAAAATATTAATATATAATAAGCCCAAAAGAATTACAGAAGAAATTCTAAAATACAAACTAATTGACGAATTCCACAATGCCACACATGCAGGTCACTTAGGAATAAGAAAGACAATTATAAAACTAAAACAACGCTACATCTGGAAAAACATGAATAAGATGGTAAAGCAATTTGTAAAATATTGTGACAAATGCAACAAGAACAAGCAAACTAAACACATTAAGGAACCACTTACATTGACAAACACTCCAAGTAACAGTTTTGAAATAGTATCAATTGACACAGTAGGACCTCTTCGAATTTCGAATGAATACAGATATATTTTGACCATACAATGCGAACTAACAAAATTCGTTATTGCACACCCCATGGCGACGAAAGATGCACTAACAACCGCAAAAACAATAGTTGAACACCTAATTCTAAAATTTGGTAAATGCAAAGTACTGAAATCAGACAACGGTACAGAATTTGCAAACGAACTTTTACGTAATATATGTTCACTACTTGAAATTAAACAGACCTTTTCGACACCTTACCACCATGAGACAATTGGGTCATTAGAAAGAAATCATAGAGTCTTAAATGAATTCTTGCTAACATCAGCAACTGATTACGAATGGGATAAATGGATTCCATATTTTACTTTTGCCTACAACACGGCACCCCATATAGACACTGGCTACACGCCATTTGAACTTGTATATGGAAGACTACCATGTTTGCCATCTGAAGTATATGACACAGAAGAAACTAAAATATATAATTACGATGATTATGCCATAGAGCTAAAACGTAAATTACAATATTCTTTAAACAGAGCTAAAGAATTAACAATTAGAACAAAAGAGAAAAGAATATTAGAAAATAGATACAACAATAAATTAAATTTAAAGATAGGAGACTTAGTTTTAGTCAAAGTAGGAAATAGGAAAAAGAACCAAAGTCCATATAAAGGACCTTACAAAATAATTAGGAATAATGGTGTAAATACAATAATAGATTACAATGGAAAAGAAAAAGAAATACATAATAATCAATTAAAACCCTATATAGCATTAAGAACTAGTGAATAATAAAAACTTATCATTAATAAAAACAAAGTTATATAAGAACTAATATTAAAAACAAATATATATATAATACATTAATATACATTATAAAATTATTCATAAGTTAACCAAAAATATAGAAAAATTAAAAAATTAAATACTTTTATAATTTTTCTCTTAAGGGTAAGGGTGTAGTGTACTCCTTAAGCGTACACTGCATACCAACCACTAATATTGATTTCCCAACATACCGTCTCAAATACTGTAGAGTGAATACCATACAAGTGGCATCAAGTAACAGTCTAGCGACACCTATGACCGCATTCTTTTACTTGCACTCAAATATCTGATGACCGTATGTTGACGATAAGAAAACAATGAATAAAAGTAATTAAGAATAAAAATAAATTGAGTGATTCCTAAAATCACTCAATACTAGACAATAAGTTAGATTGTAAGAATAGTATATAAGACATGTAAATTTGTAAATAAAATAGACTTCAATTTTAGAGTTCCAAAACTACACAAGTCACTGTGTTTTTACTTTTTTGAAGACTCAAATATTTTGGCAGTTCTTTTGAACGCCTATTTATAAGCTGACCCCCACACAGCTATTAAAATATATAATTGGGCTATAGGGAACCTTAGTAATACACGTAACATTACATTACAATAAAGCTTTTTTGAAAATTTACAAATTTTGGGAAAATTTGTATTAAAATGGTAATGAACAAAATAAAATCAAAACTCTTTTGAAGAAATAACTAACATTTTAAAACTTTTATTAGTCGTTTTTCAACATATGGACTCATTAATTTAACTTTCAAGCAAACAGCATGAATTCAGAGATAAATTGCTATCGTTGAAATATAAAATGATTTTTAAAGTTTAAACTATTGTAATTTACAACGGTAGCACGTTAGCTCTTATACTCTGAATGGTAACAAAACTAATACTTTAAAAGCTCGATATGCTAAAACTATTGTAATGTGTGATCCTTCCCAATAAATGGTTTTTTATTTATAATAAGTGCAAAGTTTTTACAATAAAATCATTTTTGTCCTTTAGTCAAATTGATGTTTAGCAAATTTTAACGGTCTTTATTAAACTCTTATACACACGTTTCATAGCAACTACCTTCACATGTATTGAATTTTAAAACCATATGTAGGGGAGTGGCTAAGAAAATAACTGGAAAAATACCGAAACTTGAACGCCATAATGACTTTCTTATAACCAATAAAGTTAAAAATTTGCTTAAGGTGTTATGATACTTGCTATTTTTTGTATTTTTTTTATATTGGAGAACAGTGCAAATATATTTGCATAGGAAAACCTACTAAGTGTAAAGAGTACGATTATACCATAAAAAATCTTGATATGTCAAACAAATATACGTGTGTTATCGATAAATAATCTTAGACTGTCAAAAAAAATATAAAAATTTTTAGCTTAAAATTGACATTTCCAGATTAAATGTTAGCACTGCTGCCAACTTTTTAGTTTTTGATCAAAAGTAGCGGGTTTTAACTTTTTTTTTTTTGCGATTTTTAGCTTTTTTTGACGGTTTTTGTGGGAACAAAACGTGGGCAATATTGTTTGTTTTGTTTACATATTATTTTGAAATAACAAAAAGGTATTTCTTGTTCTTTCTCGCATTTGTTGTTTCTTTCAGTCAATCCTAAAAAAATCCAATACAAAAAAATAGCAAGTATCATAACGCCTTTAGCACCATTCTTTTCCATCTTTTGGAGCATTCACGTCGTATCAAAAATTCTGACCAGAAACTTATTTTTACAAGGTAATATTAAACCTAGTCTGTGCATTGAATTTTTAAATTTTTTCTAATTAAATAAACCATTTAGATTTTCATATCAACCAAGTGAATCTGAGTTTTCGTTGGCCTAAATAACAGCCATCTTTGACTGACTTCAGTAAAAAAAAAAAAAAAAAAAAAATTTGGGCAACAATTTCGGAGGAAAAGGCTTTAAGGTTATAAGATAAATTTTATTTCGACCGTTTAATGGTTAATAACACCTACTCCAAAAGCACGAATATTCCTAGAGAGAGAAGTGTTCATCAAGTCTTGTACGATTACGAAAGTTCAGCAGCAAAAGAAACCACGTAAAAAGTTGTCTGCCCAGATTTACTGTTCTAATGAACATCATCATTTCTATTCTACATTTTAACTTGATCAACATCATTTGTAGTGCGTTGTTACATTTTATTTCGGAAAATTAACTCAAAATTGATTGTTTTAATATTTAAAATAGTTTTAAAACATTCCTTAAAATAGTTAAAATTTCGTAATTTGAAAACCAAAATTTGTATGCAAATCCATACATAGTAAAATCGCTATGTGAAAATGTGTTAAAACGAGGTAAAAAGAATTTATAAAAATTACCCAAAAATCTCAGTATAGAAATTCATAAATTGTCATAAAAAAATAATAGTAAAAGAAAAAAAGATATTACAACATATTTAGTAAAATTTATTTATATTAAAAATAGTAATGGTAAAGAAATTAGAACAAATATTATTGCACAAATAAACGTGTTGTTACAGCACAGTGTTCCGTGTCGGTAAAAATCGCCTAAACAAAATTACGAAAATTCGAAAAATATACATAACCATATATACATCTCTATCATCGTGATTGCAAAAAAAAAATATTGATAATTCCGTTAATAAATTTACTAAAAGAAATAAAATTGAGAGTCATTAAATTCCATTCTTGGTCTATCAATAATTGGTACTCACCTTTGAAGCAAATCGAAGCACTGTGATATTACAAAAGGCTTACAAAAAAAAAAAATGTGTGATAAACAAGAGAATTTTATAGAAAAATATAATATTAAAGAAAAAAACAAAAAAAAAAGCAAAACGACAATATATAAAAAAAAAAACTCTCAACAGAAAAATATATACGTCATGTCACCTGTACATCAATAACAGCAGCTTTGGAGGCCTTTATAGTTTGCACGTAAGTTATGTATTTTGTTATGAGTTTTATTTTGTGAATCAAAAAACTATGATTGTTCAATTCTCTTTAATTTCAAATGTTAAAAGGCTACATAAACATTTCATTTTAAAAGTTTTAACAGTTAAGGCAGAATTAGTTTGTACGTTCTGTTCTGTTACGAATCAGCTGTTTTGTTTCTGTTCAATTGCAAGTCTGTATGTGTGGTTAGTTTTCACTTTTCCGTTCTGTTCTGTTGCGGACAAACCTATTGAAAATAGAATTCAACGTTAAGTGACAGCATAAAGTGCGTATGGATTGGTTTGTTGTGAAATATTTTTCTCAATATTTGAATCAGGGATGATAACGTTGGTACTATAGTACTTTTTATGGTACTATTTGAACCTTAGATGTACCATGATACTCCTATGACTCATTTAGTACGATTTACAAATTCTTCTATGTATGAATTTCTTGGTCCCTTTAAAATTCAATAATTATTAATTCGATTTGCAGTCCCATATGAACAATGAATTAATTCGAAACCAAACGCTGTCAATTCAATCACATGATTTCACTGGGTGCGGCTGATTACAGATGTTTATATTAGAGTTTTATTAATCGATTAAACCAATTATTGAATTCAATCACTAAGGGTTATAATTATTATTAACTAATTTTGATTTTCAAAAAAGTAAATAATAAAAATCTTATAAAAATGTGAAATTGAATTTGTTTGCTACCAATCACAAGGATCGAATTCGCAAAAAACTGTAAGAAATGTAATTCAATACAGCAAGATATTAATAGCACATTCAAAAAATATTTAAAATTTGCTGAATTTAAGAAAAAATTTCAAAATTTAAAAAATTTTTTAAATCAATATCGGCTAATTTTCTTAGTACGCACTGCGTTTTTACATAGCTTTATGTACATTTTTCCAAAAAGTTTGGTATTGAAAATGAGCAAAATCGGTCCAGCGGTCCAAAAGTAATGAGTGACAATGTTAAAGTACCTCTAAATTTTCCATACAAATTGGAGTATAATGGACTGTATATTATTAGAATTCATTGTAGTGTCTGGTGTATAAAATATAACGTCACATTTTTCCACCAGACGCTAAGAGGTGAATAATATTTAAAATTCACTGCAAATTCTTTTTTCTCCACAAAAACTTTTTTTTGCACCTCAAAAATAGTTTTGTTTCCTCAAAAATGTTTTTCACGACACAATTTATTTTTTTACATCCAAAAAAGTTTTTTCACCTCACAATTTTGTTTTCATTTTTGTTTTTTTAATATACTTTTGTTGTTTCATTTGTAATTGTTCATTTTGGAGGGTACAAAGATATGTTTGTTAATTTATATTTAAATTTTTTTTATAATTGTGATGCCGAAAAAGTACTATTTTATATGCAGGTTGGTACTATTTTAAAATCGCATTTATCATCCCTGATTTGAATGTTTTTGGTTTGAGTTTCTTTTACTTTTTAAAACAGCTGATTCCTCTCACAGAAAAAGTAATTACAAAATATTACCTACAGAACAGAACGACACAGAACGGCAACAGAAAGTAACAACTAATGAGGCCTTTACTTTTATAAATTAAAAAAAAACAATATCCAATTGCCAATTAATTTACTTCGGTGGAAAAACTGTTTTTCTTAAATTGAACCACCATAGGTTTTCACAAATATTGTTGTTGCTTTTCATAACCAATCAAAATTGCTTTAAACTCCATTTTTTTTCTTGGTCCATAATATTTTTTGGATAGTTCGGTTTTTTTTTCTTTATTAATTCCTGTCATTGGATATTTGGTTTAGAGTTGACTCGGTGTTATAATTTCGAGAACCAACCGTGGCAAAGGAAAGCAAAAGAAAACGAAAATCCAAATGAGATCCAAATTATTAACACTAATTCATTACTATAAAATATGGATTAAAACTTAATTAATATTAAAGTTTGTTTTTATAACAATCCACCGTTAAAGCAATTTTGATTCATTAATTTTTTATAAAATTCTTATGCTCTAATTTGAAAATCATTTGCTAATGTAAACACACCTAAAAGAAAAACAAAAAAATCAAAAGAACAAATCCCAACAAAGAAAAAAAAAAAAAGTACAAAAAAAGAGCTTTCCTCTTTAAGCTTTACTTAGAGATATTAATAACCCCTAAATGTAATTATCGTGAGTGAAATAGATACATATATATATGTTCTATTATTTATTGTCGAATTATCGGTTTTGTTTATATAAAATAAATAACAAAAAAAAAAAAAAAATACACCCTACGCTCCGTTCGTAATTTCATATAATAATTAACGGGTTCGTGTATGAAAGATTAGGGTGGTCTTTCGTTGTATGGGCGAAAAATAAAAACGAGATTTTGACTGTACCCCCCCCCCCCCCTAAAAAATATTTGTTAGGGTGTCAAAATACGCCACGCAGAAAATTAGAGTTCTAGCATAACGGGAAGATGTCCCGCATCGCCCTTGAAAATCGGGCCCCTTGGAAAAATGGGCATAATTTAAAAAAAAATTACAAATTTTTTTTCTTCAAAATTAAAAAAATATAAAATAATTTTTGTGTTGGGTTTAATCATAACTACTCAGATAAAAAATATCCGTAATACTTGGCTTATTTAATACTTGAGATGTGTTTAATAAAATACTTGACAGCAAACACAAGGTTTTTGATTTTTGTTGAATAAAATTTTCAAAAATGCAAAAAAAGTCACTTTGAGGTACCCCCAAAATATTTATTAATTTTTTTGACACAAAGTTAGGGTAAGTTAGCGATTTTCTGGGAAAGTAATATTTTTTATCTGAGTAGTTATGATCAAACCCAACACAAAAATTATTTTATATTTTTTTAATTTTGAAGAAAAAAAATTTGTAATTTTTATTTCAAGGGCGATGCGGGACATCTTCCCGTTATGCTAGAACTCTAATTTTTTGCATGGTGAATTTTTGTACCCAAACAAATATTTTAAGAGGGGGGCAGCCCCAAAAATCGCAAGTTGAAAAATAAGGACCACCCTAATGAAAGATATAGAATATTTCAATTGAAAATTTTGCTAGTTCAAAAATATCCGGTTCTTTGTGCAACTTTAGGAAAATTCTTTCGATTTAGATAATTTTTTTTATAACTTTAAGGTTTAATTTTAAAATTTAATTATGCTAACTCTTTTCTGAATTAATAAAAGCAAGATCTTAGTAAATTAAGCTCGTGGTAACTTAATACCATTAATAAAACAAAATGAATTATATTTGAAATTCTCATAAAATAAACATACATAATATGTCTGAATAAATCTAATTGAGTTTTCCTTTGTGGTAAGAGTTAGGATACAATAATTTTTGGGTTCTTTCCAATTCTGAATACTGCCGAAAGAACATAGGTAGGGAGGGTCATTGAGGCAAAGGGAAGCATTAACATCTGCTATCCATAATGACAAAAGAACATTATATATTAGGATACCCCATATAAATTTTAACTGAAATAGCCCAATTTAATTATTTTTCGTATTGCGTTTAGTGTACCGGTCCATTCTTTTGTTACCTTATTTTCGTGGCTTTCGGGACTCTTTAAATAAAATTTGTAATGGTAATCTGGTGTGAAAGGTCAACCGAAACCCCCCAACCACTGTTTTGCTAGTCGTAAAATATTGACGAGTCCCACCCGACCTCTTTTCACCTAAATAAGTTCAACGGTAGGTTGTAAATTTTACACATTAACACATTTTTTTAACATTAACCAAGTCGTACTTTTGTATAATTTTTGGTGTCCAACTCCAACGGGGTAATATTTTTCAACCTTCCTATTAATAACTAAATAGTTACAACAATTTCATTACACTATCGCCAATATATGGTCTAATGTCAAAAATATTTAAGTCCTTTGAAACTGATTTTGTTTTTCAATAATTAATCGCAATTTTTATATTTTAGAAAAGCCGGTAATATATTTGAAAAAAGAACACTTTAACTCGTACAAGTGCACAATTTTAGGGCCATATTTTCTAATTGTTTCCGTTACGATGAAATATGAAAAATTAAAAAAAAATCGTTTAAACGAGTCTTTGGAGGGGAGTCTGCGGTAGTCTGGCATATCCATTGTGTCCGTTAAATTTTTCAATAAAAATGTTTTCATCTTCTTCTTTCTGTAAAAATCTAACTTAAAAAAACTTACTTTTTTGTTCATTTTGTTTTTTTGTACGAAAACCACCAAACACTTGAGAGATCATTTCAACAGGTACCTTTTTGGCGTGCCATCACCAAACAAATAAATACATTGTTGTCGAAAATTTAAACGGTACGGCTTGGTTTTTTAATGTATGGACCAAATGAAATTTAGTAAGTATTAAAAAGCATCATGTTAAAAAACTTCACATAAATAGTTGGACTTAACTTGTACAAAGTACATTTTCTCTTCAACTGATAACGTTAAATTCGAATATAATCTTCAAAACAAATTATATTTTTTAAATAAATATCGCGTAAACCGCTATTTTAAGTCAAAAATTTATTTTTTTGAAACACCACCAAAATTTTTGGAAAGCACAACATAAGTTAGTAAATTTTCATAAAACCGCCAAAAACTATTAAACAATGGTATGCATGTGCGACATTTTTTTTTTTTATTCAATCAAGAAATTTAATTTTTATAATTTTTTTAAAATTTAAACCGCCATAAATTTTGCGCGCAAGGAGTGATTCACGCAAACGGATTTGAAATCCCTAAACAGTGGTTTATTATCGTGTAAAATCCTATTAATGTGCCATAAAGTTTAAAAAAATTAAAATTGTAACACTTATTTTAAATAATTTTGAGAATATAATAATTATATATTAAACGATTTTAACAACTGTATTTTTTTTTCATCACAGGATAGCAATGTCGAATGTCGTATGATGGAGACTTTTTTGGCGTTACTATAGTCTGAAATGATAGTATTTGAAAATTGATACCAAAAAACATTTTGAGATGATAGTGTAAAATACTTTTTGTGTTATTTTTAGAGTTATTCTAATCAGGCTTCCAAGGTCATGAATTTTCTAAACGTAAATAAAATACTTTTTTATTTCATTTTTCGTATTCCTACGTTTCGTCAATATTTTCCAACATCCTCAGGGATTCGTTTTTTATTAAATAATTAGTTTTCTCGTCAAATTTACATAATTTTTAAAAAATACACATCACAGGTATTATACGACATTTAATGAACGACATAAAACAGATTTAGTTAATTAAAAATAAATGCAAAAATAAATCACGAAAAATTAAAATATCACAGTTGAATTATTCTTATAGATAAGATCACAGTTGGAGTATAGTTCTTACAGCTATAAGAATAATTCAACTGTCATATTTTAATTTTGTTTTATGTCGTACGTATTAAACACGTGCACAGTTATATCTATTCATACCAGTTTTTATATATTTTGGGTTTGGGTAGATATTGGTGGGTATTTTTTTGTTTCTGTTACTAGTTGGTAGTGGTGTGCTCTCAAGTAGATATAGTGTAGTGAATAAAAAGAGAATGAGAGTAATACACTCGCTTGTATTTTTTTCGATCAAACAAATAAAGCTGTTATTTATGGTTATACTATAAATACTTACTGTATTTTTGAACAATTCAAAGAAAATGCTTAAAAAAAATCAGGGTTATAGGCTCATAGTTAAGAATTAAAAACAGTTGGCAAAAAAAAAATCGCTAAAATTTAAAAAAATTGTCTAAAATTAAAAAAAATCGGTAAAATATAAAAAAACGCCAAAATTGAAATAAATCGCCAAAACTGAAAAAAATCGAAAAAAACGTTAAAAATTAAAAAAATTGCCCAAACTGAAAACATTGCTAAAAATTAAAAAAATCGCTAAAAATTGAAAAAAAATCGTTAAGAAAGAAAAAATCGCTGAAATTAAAATCGCAAAAATTAAAAAATAAAATCACCAAAATTTAATAAAATCGCCACAACTGAAAAAAAATCGTTAAAATAGAAAAAAAATCGCTTAAATTTAAAAAAAAACGCCCAAACTAAAAAAATCGCTTAAAATTAAAAAAAAATCGCTAAAAACTTAAAAAAATCGCTAAAATTAAAAAAAAAAACGTTAAAATTTAAAAAGATAGCAAAAAAAAAAAAATGCTAAAATTAAAAAAAAGTCGCCAAAATTTCAAAAAAAAAAAATGCTGAAACTGAAAAAATTCGCAAAAACGGCAAAAAATCACTAAAATTGAAAAAAATCGCTAAAAATTTAAAAACGGCAAAATTAAAAAAACGCCAAAAATAAAAAAATCCCTAAAATAAAAAAAAAAACTGCGGAAACGGGCGATTTTTTAAGAAAAGGCATATTGACATAAAACTTGTGTATATTTATCCCCGATAGTTTTAGAAAATGATTAATAAATGCCCTTTTTGCGCTACGGTGATTAGTTTTCGAGTAAAACGCGATCTAAAAATCGAGCCGATCAATTTAAAATTTGAGACCGGTATTGGGGTCGAGTTTTGAACAATTTTGCAATCATTTTTACTGTAGCTCTTCTACTTTTCGAGTTATGGACTTTATTCGAAATTTGAAATTTTATTTATTTAAACTCCAAATATTAAAAAACGCTAAAACTTAAAAAATCACCAATATTTAAAAAATGGACAAAATTAAACAATCTCGATTGTCGATTTTTTAAATTTTAGTGATTTTTTTAATTTTAGTGATTTTTTTAATTTTAACGATTGTTTTTAATTTAAGGATTTTGTTTTTCAATTTTGGCGATTTTTTCCAATTTTAGCGATTTTATTAATTTATGACGATTTTTGAAATTTTAGCGATTTTTCAGTTTGGCGATTTTTTTAATTTTTGCCTTTTTTCAATTTTGGCGGTTATTTCAGATTGACCGATTTTTAGCGTTTTTTTTCCAATATTAGTGTCTTTTTCATTTTTAACGATTTTTTTCAATCTTAGCAATTTTTTCAGTTTGGGAGATTGTTTTTAATTTTTGGCGATTTTTTCAATTTTAGCAAGTTTTTCAGTTTGTGCGTTTTTTTTTAAATTTTAGCGATTTTTTTTATTTTAATTTTAGCAAGTTTTTCAGTTTGTGCGTTTTTTTTTAAATTTTAGCGATTTTTTTTATTTTAATTTTAGCGACATATTTTATTTTTAGGCGACTTTTTTTAATTGGAGATTTTGGCCAATTCTGAGTATTTTTTTTTTTTTTTTGTTTGACGATGTTTTTTTCAATTATAGCGTTTTTTGAATTTTTGGCGATTTTTTTTTTTTAATTTTGGCGATTTTTTGCAATTTGGGATTTTTTTTTTTTAATTCTAGCATTTTTTTTTTTATTTTTTGGCTATTTTTTCAATTTTAGTGTTTTTTGTGTACATTAGACACAATTTTTTATTTTATTTCACTATTGATAATTTTTAAATACTAAATTCACTAAAGTTGTTTGTAAAATATATGTTGTACAACAGTTATTTAAAAATACATGTAGTACTACAGTTATTTGAGAACAAAAAACAAATACAAACAAATATTTCATGCAAAACCACAACCTGTTATTGGTTTTATGAGTTGTGTTAGTGTGTAAAACCATACAATATCAGTTACACTCATTCTCTTATTTATAACATAAGTTAACGCTACATACGTTAAAAAACCTAAACAACTAAATAAAAACAACACAACAAACAATTATGCTGACGATATGTCTATAGCATAAACTCGTGGAATGTTTGAACATCCGTTCACACAAGTAATACGATTACCCAGCAATATTAAATACCGGGAATTACATCAGGTGATGGTATGTAGGTATTAAGCTAGGGTATATTAATAATATATTCAATTTTATAAGTTCAGTTAGTAATTAAGTTTTAAACAATAAAGAAGGTGTTCGCTCCTAAAAAAATATTTTTTTTTTTTTAAATAAAAAAACTCTTTGAGTTTTAATTGTCGGGCGCCAGTTAAAACTCAGGGACCGGTAGGACACTCCAAAATTTTTTAAATAAAAAAAAATAATAAATCCAGTGAGCCTTCAATAGCCTCACGTAAGTGTAACCGAAAAATCACAGAGCCTTCAACAGCCTTTGTGTCGGAGTGATCGAGAAAAAAAGTCCTACCGGTTGCCTAAGAAATCCGAAGTAATTGTGAAGAAAGAGGCCCCAAGTAGCCAAATGGTAAAAGGGACGATATTGTATATCAGCCACTTCATCTACGGAAATCGATTAACTTTAAATACAAATAAGAGAACAAAAGTTAAAAACCATTAATAAATAAATTATAAATAAGTGAAATAAAAAAAATTTTAATTAACTTTAAATTAAAAACTATTAATAAATAAATTATAAATAAGTGAAATAAAAAAAATTTTTTTAATTAACTTTAAATTAAATAAGTGAACACAAATTAAAAATTATTAATAAATAAATTATAAATAAGTGAAATGAAAAAAAAAGTTTATTAACTTTAAATTAAACAAGAGAACACAAATTAAAAATTATTAATAAATAAATTATAAATAAATGAAACATAAAATCTTTTAAATAAATTTTAAATTAAGAAAAAGACATTAAAATAATATAAAAAATTAAATATTAAAAAGGAACACAATCAAAAATTAGAAATAAAACAAGGAAATACTAAATTGAAAATTATTCATAAATAAATTGTTTATAAATAAATGAAACATTAACATAAATTAAGAAAAAGGACATTATATAATAAGAAAAAATTGAATGTTAAAAAAGGAACACAATAAAAAACTAGAAATAAAAAAGAAAAAACTAAAGTGACAATAAGTGAAATAAATAATCCTTTAAAAATCTGATACTAATTCCGAAGATAATCATCGTAATCATACAACCACTCATCAAGAGGCGATTGTAAAACATCTTCATCATCAGCAACAACATGTTCCTGTTTATACTATTGTAAGCAAAACGAATTATTTTATTGATGTAATAGTTTAAGATAGAGAATTAATAATTTAATTGAAAGAAAATATTAAAATATTGAAATAGACTAAATATTAAGTTATAAATTTCTTATCTTCAAAATGGCAAATCCCAACAATCTTATCCGACCCCCAATCCTAAATCCTGCTAATCCTGCTAATCCCGTAAATCCCATAAATTCTGCAATGATTGCGGAAGTTGTACAAAATGTTCTCGAAACACGGTTTCAGAACCTAGTCCAGGCGACGGCAAATCTTAATCAGGGTTTTTCAAATTTTTTGGATCAAACTATTGATCCAAACCACATTAATAATATTTCTGAAATGGATAAAGTTCCGGACGTTGTCCGTTGTTTACGGGAATTCTCTGGAAATCCAGGGGAATTTAACTCCTGGAAGAAAAGTGTAGATCGCATTCTTCAGATCTACGAGCCCATCAGGGGCACCCCTAAATATTACGGTATCCTTAGCGTGATTCGTAATAAGATAATAGGCAATGCTGATGTTGCCCTTGAATCCTATAACACACCCTTGAATTTGAAAGCTATCTCAAAATGCCTTACTCTGCATTACGCAGACAAAAGGGATATTCGTACATTGGAGTATCAGATGATATCCTTGGTACAAGGGAACCAAACAGTTCAGGAATTTTATCAACAAGTCTATACACACTTGTCACTAATATTGAACAAAATCGGTTGTATGGAGTTGTCAAATGAGCCATTACAACTTTTGACACAAACATATCGAGACAAGGCACTCGACACTTTTGTACGAGGCCTTAAGGCGATTTACCACGCCTTCTGGGTATAAGAGAACCAGTGGATTTACCACAAGCTCTACATTTATGTCTCAAATTAGAGAATCAAAATTTTCGAACTAGTTATGTGCACAATGCCCAAATTATTTCTGGGAGAGTTTCTAATAATCCACCACATTTGCCGAAAAGGAATCCTCAACAGAGGAACCAGCAAAGTTTCTACCCACAAAGTTTCTATGCCACAACCGCAAGTAAGTGCCTACCGACATAACAATTTTCCTGTGCGACCAGCGCAGAACTATTATAATGGATACAATCCACAACAAGCGCCAAAGTCACAGGCTAGGCCCGAACAAATGGAAGTAGATTCGAGCATGCGCTCTAATAGGGTAAATTACATGAATAGGCCAAAACCTGGCGACCTTCTTGGTAAGAGGCCGGTTGCTCCATCTTTCCAAGCTCAAAGGAACAAGATGCAGAGAACCTATCATATTGATGCAAATAATGCGGCAGGGGAATCTTGCGATGATGATTACACATCAAAAAATTCTGAGATCCAAGATGCTCAGGAATATTTTCAATCCCTTCCTGAGGAAGTCATTTCACAGGAAGAACAACCGATGGATTTTACCGACTTACATTTTTTAGGTTGACGGACTCTTCGTTACCATATGTAAAATTTTAAACGAAGAGTGGGTTAATTTTAAATATTCTAATAGATACAGGTTCAACAAAAAATTATATTCAATCATCTCTGCCCAAAGAAATTTTTCCGAATAAAGATCCTTTCATTGCTCGATCAGTGGCAGGTGACGTAAAGATAAAAGAACATACGTTTATCAATCTTTTTGGCAATCATGATGCAAAATTTAAATTTTATATTCTTCCCACGTTGAAATCCTTTCATGGAATTTTGGGAAATGACACTCTTAAGCAATTGGGAGCAGTCATTTATACTAGGGAAAGCAACATGACGATTGAAAACGGAATGAAGATTAAAATTTTCCAAAAGAAATCTCATTCGGTAAACACAATAAGCATAGGGGATGAACATATGCCAGAGCAACAGAAGAGAAGTATTGATAGTTCGGTGACAAAAATGCCTAAGCTTTTTGCTGAACCGAACAGAAAACTAGCCTATACTACCAAGGTAGTTGGTGAGATTCGCACCAGTAATGATGCACCCGTCTATACACGATATTACCCATATCCCATGGCATTAAAAGCAGAAGTGGAAAAGCAAATCCAGGAAATGCTTCGCGATGGTATCATTAGACCATCTAGGTCTCCATACAACACACCTGTATGGATTGTGCCAAAAAAACCTGATTCCGCAGGTAATAAACAATATAGAGTAGTAACCGACTATAGAAAGCTGAATGCGGTGACTATAGCGAACAGATATCCGATTCCGGATATAACAGAAGTTCTCTCGCAATTAGGGAGGAATATTTTTTTTTCTGTACTTGATTTAAAAAGCGGTTTTCATCAGATTTCGTTAAAAGAATCCGATATAGAGAAAACAGCGTTTTCCATTAACAATGGAAAATATGAATAAACGAGATTACCTTTCGGGTTGAAAAACGCCCCTTCCATTTCCATTCAACGAGCTCTTGACGATATATTACGTGAATATGTCGGAGTTTGTTGTTTCGTTTATATTGACGATATAATCATTTTTAGCCAAACTGAGGACGATCATATCCACCATTTGTAAAAAGTTTTCGGAATTCTCGAAAACGCTAACATGAAGGTCATTTTTTTAAAGAATCTGTAGAATTTCTTGGCTTTATAATTTCTTCTGAAGGAATAACCACGAATCCAGAAAAAACTGATGCCATATCCAAAATTCCACCACCGAAGACACTGAAAGAATTAAGATAATTTTTAGGTCTGTCGGCGTACTACCGTCGTTTTGTTCGAGATTACGCTAAACTCACAAAACCCATGACATCCCTTTTAAGGGGGAAGGAAGGACGTATGTCCAAAAATCAGTCTGCGAAAATTAAAATTAACTTAGATTCAAATGCTATTTCAGCATTCAATAAAATAAAATCAACTCTTGTTTCCGGGGATGTAATGTTAGCATACCCAAATTTCGGAAAAAATTTCACATTAACGACCGATGCATCAAATTTTGCCATTGGTGCAGTGCTTTCGCAGGACGATAAACCTATTATTTTCATATCTAGGACTCTGAGTAAGACAGAGGAAAATTATGCCGCTAACGAAAAGGAAATGTTGGCAATTATTTGGTCTCTTAATTCCTTGAGAAACTATTTGTACGATACTGCTAAAGTAAACATTTATACCGATCATCAACCACTTACTTACGCGTTAAGTAACAAGAACAACAAGAGTAAGATGAAGCGCTGGAAGGCAATTCTAGAGGAATATAATTACGAATTGCACTATAAACCGGGAAAAGCAAACGTTGTTGCTGATGCCCTATCAAGAATCCCTCAGGAGATTAACACTCAAACATCTAGCGAACACAGCGATGAAAGTTCCGCTCATAATTTAGTATACTCTATAGAAGTTAATCTGAGTAAATCACAAATGATGATATTTTGAAGTGGAGGTAAAACATCTAAATATGAAAAATGGGTTTTCAATGGGGAGCCTATAATAGTCACAAATGAATACACGTATTTGGGTGTTACATTGTCACCAAAAATGTCTTTTAAAAAAAACTTAGAAAAGAGAACCTTGTCAGCAAAAAATTGCATTAACTCAACGTGGAATGAATTTTTGGCCAAAAAGCATATAGGCCTTAATGCAAAATGGAATTTATTCAAATCAGTATGCCGTGCTATACAATCATATGGTGCACAAATGTGGGGATTTTCCTTATTCGAAGATGTAGATAAGCTACAGAGATATTTTATTAAAAAAAAAATTTAAATTACCACCTTTTACACCCACATATGCAGTGATGTTAGAAACTGGCATGGAAAATATTTATTTTATTTTATTTATTTTATTTATCGATTTCCTGCGCAACAAGAACAAGTCTTATAATTAAAGCACAGGATTATATTGGTTTACAAGGAATGCCACATAAAAAATTAATATTAAATATAAAATTAAAAAAAAAAAAAATTAATTTACTAAAATTAATAATATTAAAAGTTACATGAAGAATTTAAAACAATATATAAATAAACATAAAATAAAGATATGATAACATTTTACAAATTAATCTCGAACGAGAAATTTTTATTTAAGTTTCGCAAAAGATTCAAATAAAAATTTCCTAAAAAGAATTGCGTTGCTATTTGTTTGTTGGTTGTTTGGCACATCATTCCAAAGACGAACGGCGTTTATGAAAAATTGCCATTCTGACACAAGACATTTAAATCTAGGTATAATCATGTTCTTACCCCTGGTAGATCTAGCAAATTGTATAAAATTAAAAAGGTATTGTGGTTTTTCAGTGTATGCAACTTTGTGCAGAAAAATAAAGACTCTAATTTTAAGAAGGTTTTCGAAAGATACACCATAAAGATTTTTCGAAACAGCAGAGACTCCATCACTCTTCCTCAATCCGTAAACATATCTTATGATGTTGTTATACAAAACCTCTAATTTTTTCTTGCTGATGGAATCACAGTTAGCGAAAAGTTCACAGCCGTAAATTAGACTAGGAATCAGGTAAGCCTTTGCAAGAAGTTGCCTTACTCTTAGTGGTGTATGGTGGTGTGTTACCCACAGCGTTCGAAGTTTCACATATGTTTGAACTACGAGAGTATTTATGTGGCTTGACCAGGATAAATTGTTGTTGAACACTACCCCTAAATTCTTAACTCTTTGCACCATTTCGATTTTATTATTGTTTATTAAAATATCATTTTCAAAAAGTGGTGTAATGGATTTTTTATGAATTACTAAACATTTTGATTTTTGTGGATTAAGACAAAGGCTATTCGCAACTGCCCAGCAATGTATTTTATTTAGATCATAATTAAGTTTTTCGACATTTTCACTAACAGAGTTTGCAGGGCTACTTAAGTACAACTGAACATCATCCGCATACATATGTATTTTACAATAAGTAAGTTGCTGTGGTAAATCATTGGCATAAACTGAAAAAAGGAGAGGTCCTAGGATCGAACCCTGTGGTACACCTTTTGTGAGTGTTATAGGATTTGAAGTAGTGTTATTAACGTGTACAGATTGACTTCTATCAGTAAGATGACGATATTAAATTAGTTGATGAAGGTGAAAAGTTGAAACATTTTTTCAATTTCATGCATAACGTTTGATGGTTTACAGTGTCAAATGCCTTGGAATGGTCGAGAAGTACCAGGAAATTAATTTTACCATTATCGAGTTCGCGTCTTATATTCTCGGACACGTCAACCAGTGCAGTTACACAGCTGTGGTTGGGACGAAACCCCGATTGTTTTTCGGACATTAAAAGATTTTCGTGTATGTAGGAACTCATTTGCAAATGCAAAATCTTCTCCAAAATTTTTGAAAGAAAACTTAGTATTGCTATTGGGCGATATTCCGTGTTCGACTTTGGTAGTGGTATAACCTTCGCGTGCTTCCATTTTGTAGGAAATGAACTAGAAGATATAATAGTATTAAAAAGGTGTGTAATAAATGGCAATATTAATGGTAAAAGAATTTTAATAAAATTAGGATGTATATTGTCGAAACCAACTGCATTGGATTTAACCAATGAAAAGCAAGATAAAACTTCAACCTGGCTAACACAAGAAAACTCGAAAGAGTTTTCTAGAGAAATCGAGTTATTATCAATAGGAGTAATGTTTGGTATTACATTATTCGTTGAAACCGATGGTATATTGGTGAAGATATTATTGAGTTCATCAGCGTCAATGGGACAGCTATTAGTTTTACCAGATTTTCCGATACCAATGTCTCGAATAGTTCTCCATGTGTTCCTTGAGTCAATGGCAGAGCCAAATCGTTTTGCATAATAGTTGGATTTAGCCAATCTTATCTGACTATTAACATAATTTCTGGCACAGCGAAATTCACCTTTAAGTCCTGCTGTTCTAAAACGTTTCCATCTAGAGTAAGCTAGATCTCTACGTTGTATAGATTGCTTAATGTTCTTGGTGAACCACGGTTTAGTTTTACTATATATATATATATATATATATTTACACACTTGATCTACATCTCCGATATATTATAAAAACCATTTATGAATATGATAGCAATCGACTGCCAAACCAGCTAACAAAACTTATAATGCAGCAAGGAACGTATTGGTATAAAAACATTGACTCGTTGGGTAGAGATGTTTGTTCAACAAGAATTTCAGAATGCTCAACAAGACAGAGTTGGGAACTTTTACGAACCAATATTATATACGGTTTAAAAATCAAAGAAAGAGAGTTATACGTTGAAAAGGCATCTAATTAAAGCCGTTTTTATTCCAAACTCAATTACAAGGAACCACAAACCTATTTTGATATCACTAATATTCAAAGCTAGATGTGATTTAATTGAGCTTAATGGAACAAGATTTCAACAAAACAGATCTCGCTTATGTTCGTTATGTAATCTAAACGAAATTGTAAATATTCTTCATTTTATAGCTAAATGTCCTATATTAAAACAAATAAGATACCAACATTTTAAAAAACTACCCTATCTGAAAATGAGTTAATAAATATATTAAATGCAAAAGATAATTTTAAAAATTTATCCCGATATATTATAAATGCGATAAGGTACAGGAAGATGTTAATAAATGAATTTAATTATTAATTTGTATGTAACATTAAACACTGTTTGTTAAAATTTGTTAAATAATATCTTTTTCCGACTGACGACGTTAAGTCATAGTCGTATGTTCTGTTTTATTAAACTTATAAAACATTGTAATACAGAAAATTGAATTTGAAATAAAGAACAATTAACTAACTAACTAACTACTCTATAGAAGTCCCTATTAACGTATTCAAAAATCAAATTTTTCTAAATCAGGATCAAAGCAGTCATACCAGTTTAAAATAGGGTTTCCAACATATCATAGACATATAATTACGGAACAAAGCTACGATTCGGATAATCTAGTACGAATCTTGAAACGATATTTAAATCCGTCTGTTATTAACTGTATTAAAACTAAGGAGCGTATTATGGGTAAAATTCAGGAGATCTACCCTTCCCATTTTAACAATTATAAGATAAGGTTTACTCAACTACACGTTGAGGATGTTATTAGTGAGAAAACAAAACCCAAATTATCGGCAAATATTATTTTCCATCCATGAATAATAAAATTTTGAGATTAATAAAAAATTGTGTAGTCTGCAAGGAGAATAAATACGATCGCCGTCCCAATAAGCCGGAGATTCAGGCAACCCCCATTCCGCAATTTCCTGGACAAATTGTCCACCTCGATATCTTTATTACAGGCAACCATCTTGTCTTGACAGCCGTAGATAAATTTTCTAAATATGCGGTTGCGAAAGTAATTAAATCTAGAGCTGCCGAGGATATTAGACAGCCTCTAAGGGATATACTTTCTTTTCTTATCCCCGAAACAGTAGTATTTGGTAATGAAAAATCTTTTAATTCAGTTTCCATTAATCATATGGTGGAAAATTAATTCGGCATTACAATCTATCGTACACCTCCATACACCAGCTGTTCAAACGGACAGGTGGAACGTTTCCACTCTACACTGCAGGAAATTATGCGCTGTCTCAAGACTGAGCGAGTTCATTGTTCTTTCCAGGAGCTACTGGAGAGATCAGTGAGGGAATATAATTTGTCGATTAACTGGCAAGAAACCTGTCGAGGTAGTATTTGGCAGAAGATCCGGAACAACTCGAAGAATTTCGTAGGGAAACAATGCGTAAAATACAGGAAAAACAAATATCCGATCTCAGCTTCCATAATAGAGGAAGAGCACCTCTGAAAACGTACTCAGCCGGAGAGACTTGGTAATAAACTTACCCCAAGGTACAAGAAAGAGGTTGTTGCTAGAGATGGAAATACTACGGTTATAACGGGAACCGGAAGAACCGTCCATAAGAGCCTTATTAAAAAATAAACTTTTATTTCATAATTTTTTTTCCAGATCAATTATTACAATATGTCGAACGGAATTTCAAATATTGGATTATACGTCGGCCCATCTGATTACAATCAGCAATGGTCAAAGTAAAATCCAGGACGGAATTTTTAGGATAATACACTGAATTGACTTAGCACAATTTGACAGATTCCTACAAAAGACACATACGTACGTCGAAGAAAACATCCTAAAATCCAATCTTTTTTATCCCATCCTTAAACAAGAAATCATCCAAACTTTGGAATTAGCCCAAAGTATAACTCCTCTTAAATTAAATGATAATTTTTTAAAAGTTTGTTATAATTATTATTTAAAAAAATAAAAATTATGTTTTTTCGACCTATAATTCTGTTATGAAAATGAATTTACTCAAGTTCAAGGCCATACTCTATATTTCTTTATTAGGATATTGTCCTAACAAATAATCTATAGAGTTTTTTGTTTTCAATTTATTAATTGACTACCTTCAAGAATTTGTTGATGGTTCCATTTCGGGGATTTTCTAGGTCCCCATCATCAGAACAAGTTTAGAAAGCAGTGGCTACCTCATTCACAAACTCAAACACTTATATATCCCATTTGTTAAAACAAATGAGAATAAGTTGAGAATGAAAATAAAATTTCCACTAACAATTAAAAAATTGAAAACATTTGATTTTGTATACACTCTGTCTTTGACAGAGATAATATATACATTTTTCGTTTATATTCCACCTTTGTTACTTTTATTTTAAAATAAAATACAATGATTGCGAGGGGATATAAACTAAGACTTTACTTTGTCTTTTTCAAAAGTTTGTTATAATTATTATTTAAAAAAATAAAAATTATGTTTTTTCGACCTATAATTCTGTTATGAAAATGAATTTATTCAAGTTCAAGGCCATACTCTATATTTCTTTATTAGGATATTGTCCTAACAAATAATCTATAGAGTTTTTTGGAACCATCAACAAATTCTTGAAGGTAGTCAATTAATAAATTGAAAACAAAAAACTCTATAGATTATTTGTTAGGACAATATCCTAATAAAGAAATATAGAGTATGGCCTTGAACTTGAATAAATTCATTTTCATATTAAATGATAATAATAAAAATAATGTTAAAAACCATGATAATAGTAGTATAAGAAAAAGAAGATCCTTTAATATGATAGGTACCGCATGGAAATACATCGCTGGCACTCCAGACCACGATGATTTCGAAATGCTAGAATTTAATTTAAGTGAATTAAATACAAATAATAATAAACAAAATGTAATCAATCAATCTATAAATGAAAGAATAAATAATTTAACAAATTTGGTTAATGAAATGTCTAATGCAATACGCAAGGACAATGGTCTAATTGATGAAATATTAATAAATTTACAAAACAGAATAAGACTCGTAAAAGAGCAAATATTAAATATAAAATATGTCATTCAATGGGCTAAGAACGGAGTAATCAACTCCACACTTTTAAATAAACTGGAAATTAAATTAGCTTTAGAAAAATTGGAACAGGAGAAAATGCCTTTTGCATCTCCCGAAAAGGCGGTGGAATACGCCAAGGTTGATATCATGTATAAGAATTCAATAATACTTTATATTATTAAAATACCATTAACAAATGAAAAAAATTACGAAAATATTGTAATACGCGCTGTTAAGAAAAATATGAAAATTATAAACTTACCATTTAATGAAGTTATAAAAAATGATAATGAAATATTTGCAATGAAAAGTAATTGTTTAAAATATGATTCTATAAAAATTTGTAATAGTAATCAATTAATAAATTTAAGTAATAATACCTGCACACTAAATATAATCAAAAGCCTACCATCATCCTACAACTATAGCAACAATCAACATATCCCTCAGATAGAAGAAATATTCCCAGGAGTCATCTTGTTTAATGAATTCAACGATACGGTAATAATCGACAATGCCAAACATAACTTATCAGGCACTTTTCTAATAAAATTTTACAACACCACAATTATGGCACAAAACAAAATATACCGAAATCTTGAAGATCCGCATATAAAGAGCATACAGGCGGCGCTACAACCGACACCTTTGGAAGGAAAATTTGAAAATCGTTTAACCATCGAAAGCCTAAGCGAACTTCATCTCAACAATACACATGAAATCCAAAAGGTGAAATTTGAAACATTGGTAATTGGAGTGTCAACAGGATTCTTCATGATTCTTCTTAGCATCATTTGCTGCTTAATCTTTCATCAATTCAGAACGTTGAGAAAAACAAAAGTTGCCGAAATAAATGTGTCAGAATTATACTCACCTTCTGCCACATCAGTAATATTAACCAACATTCAACCCAAGGGTTACGCAAATTCATCAAATGTGAGATTGAATTATATACCATATTTCTAGAGAAAACAATTGTGGGCAATTGTTCTTAACGCTACATACGTTAAAAAACCTAAACAACTAAATAAAAACAACACAACAAACAATTATGCTGACGATATGTCTACATAAAAGTTTTAATTTGGCAGTAATAAAAGTTTTAATTTGGTAGTAATACCATTTCTAAAAAAAATGAAAACGCGTTTCGGTTTTTATTTTTTTTATTTTTTTTGTAAGTATTTTTTTTTTAGCTGTTGCTTTATTTGATGATAGTTTTTAACTAACTTTATATTACAATTTTTTCGTATATATAAATTATAATTTAATAAAAATATGCTTAATTGCTAAGTATTGATATTTTGCATATTAAGATATTTTAACGGGAAACTTAAATAGGTTGACAAAAAATGCTTTCATTAATTATTAGGAATTTTACAAAGAGTGTTTTTCCGTAAAACAAATTTTCCGAAAAATTATGGAAAAGGTAAAGAAAAATTCGGATTAGTTATTTTTTTTCTTATAACGTTATAAAATTTATTATTAGTATAAAACGGGGGTTGTTTTATACAAAACGTACCTTTTCTTTTGAGTGTCACAGGAGTAATAAATTGTTAGCTTAACAAAACAAACTCTCTAAGGCTACGAGTAATATGCCAAAGAGAGTACGAGCAAGTTTCGTTAAGCTAACATTAGGTGCGTTCGATGCACTGTACGCGTAAACATCCCGCCCCCCTTGCACGGGTGCAACAAGAGGAGCTAAGGAATAAGTGCGATAATAATAAAAAATGAACAATTCATTAATAACTTAAAACTAATGTAATTAAAAATTCAAAAATTACAATTCAATTGTTGTGATTTTAGTTTTTTAAATAATAAAAAAAAAATAATACATATATATTATTAAATATATATAAAAAAGAAATAAAAAATATTTACATAAATACAAAAAAAATATTAAACAATATGTCCCGAATGGACGTTTATGACGATTGTTGCTGGTTGAGGAGCAAATCGATTGACCAAAGGTTGTTGTTGCTGATATTGTTGAAATTGTTGCTGACTTTGTTGTTGATGTTGCTTGTGACGTTGCTGACGTTGATGTTGTTGTTGATGTTGCTTGTTACGTTGCTGGCGTTTTTGACGTTGATGTTGACGTAGCTGTTGACGTTTTTGTGGCAGTACATTAGCCTGTTGTGGTCGATGCAACATAGTGTGATGCTCCTCCAAGCATTTAGTGCAGCGATCACGACTATCACACTGCCTCAAGAGATGTGTAGTGGCTAGGCAATTAAAACAGTACCCCAAACGTTTCACCGTATGAATACGGTCGTCAACGTTCATTTTCCTAAAACGAAAGCACGTTCGCAAGGGATGGTCCTTTTTGCACAATTTACAGTGCGGGCCTTGTTTTGAAGAGCTGGAGGTGGTTTTAACGGATGCTGGTTTTTCACTCGTTGAACGGTGAACTTCAAAACGACGTGATTTGTCAGACATATTGCAACCTAAGGAAAGAAAAAGAAAGAAAACGGGTTAATTTTGTTCGGATACGGGTAGAAGAACAAGCTTTACAATAGGCCGAGTGAAAATGCCCGAAGCTGTTCTTATATCACAGACGCATATTTTTTCATCAGGCCCTTCATGGACCTTTTCGACACGCCCTAAGCTCCATTCATTTGGAGATAAATTATCCTGACGAACAACAACAATATCCCCTTCCTGAAAATCCCTTTTTGGATACTTCCATTTAGTGCGTCTGTGGAGTTCTTTTAAATATTCTTCTTTCCATCGTAGAGCAAATTGATGGTGAAGTATTTTGAGTTTCTCCCACCTATTGGCATGACTGAGGGACAAATCGGACTTATTGGGTTTAGGAGGAGCTAATAAAGGCGCACCGATTAAGAAATGGCCGGGAGTTAAAGGGGTTATGTCATTTGGGTTTTCACTCATAGGCGATAGGGGCCGTGAATTAAGACATGATTCTATTCGGGTAAGCATAGTATAAAACTCTTCATAGGTGAATTTTTGCGCATTAGAAATCTTTTTCAAATGTGTCTTAAAACTTTTGACACCGGCCTCCCATATACCGCCCATATGGGGAGCCCCTGGGGGTATAAAATGCCACTGTACAATCTGCATATTGTCCTGAGAAAGAAGCCGTTGCTTCAAATTTGAGAGGAATTGAATACTACTCACTTCTAACAAATTAGAAGCGCCTACAAAAGCCGTCCCATTATCGGAATATAAATGAGACGGGCAACCACGTCGAGAGAAAAAACGTGAAAACGCTGCCATAAATGTTTCAGATGACATATCACCAGTCACCTCCAAATGAATGGCTTTTGTAGCAAAACATACGAAAACTACGACATAACCCTTAGTTGTCCTACAACCTCTACCACTGTAAGACTTAATATCGAATGGTCCAGCAAAATCTAGACCAGTATTAGTAAACGGCCTTGACAGAGACGTTCTCTCCGGGGGTAAAGCAGCCATGATTTGCTGACCAGATTGTTTCCTGTGCAAAACACAGACAGTACAATTACGAATGATTCCGCGGACAAGGTTCTTCAGTTTCGGAACCCAGAACTCCATTCGTATAACCCGAAGCATTAATGACTGTTCGCCATGAACAGTACACTTATGGACATAATTAGCAAACAATTTTGTAAATGCGCCCGTATAGGGTAAAATTTTAGGGTATTTTTCATCATATGACAAACCAGGGGCGTGAACAAGTCTACCATTCATGCGCAGAAAACCACTTGAATCAATAAACGGATTCAAAGCCAATAAATTACTTTTCGGTGGTAATGGAAGACTTTTTGACAAAATCGAATATTCCGGTAAATATATTTGTTGACACATGAGAACGAGACGATCTCTAACAAATCGCATTTCAGAATGCGTAATTTCCGGTCTATCATGCAAGCGGGTACGTGTTCGCAAAAAATGAAGACAACGGAATAAATATGCAATTATTCTCATTGCTCTGGGTAAGTCTGAGAACCGATCAAGTATGTCAGTTGGTTCTCTTAGATTTTCATGTGACTGAACACATTCATGAAAAGAATGAATACTAAACGATTTAGGAGGCCATTTATCCTTAGGCTGAGTCAACCATTTAGGACCATGCCACCATATCACCATATCGATTATCGATCAGATCACGAGCAAGAGATCCGCGACTCGCCAGGTCGGATGGGTTATCCTTTGAAACTACATGAGACCAATTCTCATTTCCAACCTTTCGTTCAATTAATGCAACTCTATTCGCTACAAAAGTGGGTAAATGACATGGGGGTTTCTGAAGCCAGGTTAAAACAATTGAAGAGTCAGTCCAAAAATAAATCTTTTCCTTGGCCAGATTTAGCTGAGTAGCTAATGACTCCACCATATTTGCCATAAGTACCGTCTCATATTTGACTGGAGCTACTTTTGTCTTAGATGCAAGTAAATGCGAAGTTATCTCAAACGGGGAAGAGATTGAGCGGACATAGACTGTTGCAGCGTATGCTTTTTCTGAAGCATCGCAAAATGCATGAATCTCATAATCATTTTCGGGGTGATAATTCACCCATCGGGGTATCTCAATTTTCTCAATTTCGGAGGAATCATCAAGAAAAGAGTTCCATTGATTCAACGTGCTATGATTCAAGCATTCATCCCAATCTGTCTTATCTTTCCATATTTGTTGCATAATCATTTTTGCAACTATGATTTTCGGGGAAAGCCAACCAGCGGGATCAAATAATTTGGCTATTTCAGATAAGACTGCACGCTTAGTGACCACATTTCTTCCTGGGTGAGAAACGAGTTTAAAATAAAAGCTGTCCTTTTCAGCATTCCATCGCAAACCCAGGGTTTTAGTAGTGCTCGCATCAGAGAGTTTCAAGAAATCTGCATCTAGCAGATGATTATCGGGCAAATCTTCAAGAAGACGAATATTATTCGCAGTCCATTTTCGGAGAATGAAACCTGCTGATTGAAGAACTTCAATTAGTTCATTTCGTTTTCGGAAGCCATCTTCCAACTCATGAGAGCCAGCTAGTACGTCATCGACATACATATGGTTTTTCAAAATCTCTGTCGCAGCGGGACTCTGAGCTTCACAATCACTGGCCAATTGAAGTAGTGTGCGTATAGCGAGATAGGGAGCACAGTTTACTCCAAAGGTTACAGTTCTTAGCTCTTAGTCCTTAATATCTTCTTCAGGATTACGACGGAAAAGAATCCTTTGAAATGTGGTTTGATTGGGATGTACGAGTATTTACATTTTTTCAATATCGGCATTAAATACGAAACGATAAAAACGCCATCGGAGTATTAAGACAGTGAGGTCTGCCTGTAGTATAGGACCGGGGTATAAAATATTATTCAAACTCAAGCCATTAGATGACGGGTTTGAAGCGTTAAATACTACTCGGAGTTTCGTAGTAACGCTATCGGGTTTAATAACGGCATGATGAGGCATGTAATAGACAGACTCTTCTGAATTCGGGGGTTGAACTTCACGAATATGATCCAAAGTGATATATTCGCTAATTACGTCATCATATTCAGATTTTAAAACTGGGTTTTTCAGGAGTCTAGCCTCATTTTTTACAAACTGAGAGAGAGCATTATTTCAAGACTGGCCTAAACTCATATCCGCAGGATATTCAGGTTTAAACGGGAGTGATACCACATATCGGCCATCAGAACTTCTCTGAGTAGGCAATCGATAAAGTTGTTCACAAAAATCATCGGTTTCAGTTAATCGTGATACCGAAGGGACTTCTTCGAGTTCCCAAAAACGGGCAAGTTGATTATTCAACTCAATACGGTTGAAGTAAGACGTGACCGATCGTAATGGCTCGGGATCAAAAACCTTACCGGTCAAAACCCAACCGAAAACTGTCTCCTGGGCAACTAAGTCACCACTTCGGTTCTTTCTGACGCTTGATTTTAATATATGGGGATAAGCCTCCCCCCCCCCCCCGAGAAGAAGATCCATTCGGGTACAATTAACGTCAGAAATGGTAATATCGGGAAAGTCATACTAATTGAATTTTCAAGCGAGCTTGTGGTATGCGACCTGTAACCTTTTTTACAACGTATGCCAATGTGCGCATATTGAAATTAGAGTCAATTGCAGAACCAATCGTAACCCAACACATTTTCGACGTGGTCGACGTTAATCCCTCTTCCACGCCTGTTATCTCAGTTAGTGGAACGGAAAAAGTTGGAATACAAAGCTTTTCCTGTAAGCGTTTTGTAATGAAGCTCGCTTGTGAACAAGGGTCAATTAAAGCCCGTGCAGAACTGACAAGGTCATTGTTACGCAACTCACAAACTGCTGTTCCTAATAGCACAGTAAAATTTGTATTATAATTTACATGGGTGGTGTAGGTCTGATGCGACCTGATCCCCGTGGAAGTAGACTGAATATTATCAGAGACTACCTTTGATTGCCTTCTGTTCTGTGTAGGGACAGTCGAATTTCTGACACTTTCTGAGGCAGTATTCGTATTATTTCGGTGCGAAATATTACCAGAGTTCACATTATCTGATCTTTTTCCCTTGTGTAGGAGCGAATGATGCTTTTGTTTGCACAAAAAACAAACGTGAAAGCTCCTACACGTTTTAAATTCGTGTGAAATTGCAAGGCAATTTGTGCAACATTTAAGCCGTTTTACTGTTGATATACGCTCATCAACATTCTGTCCTAAAAACATAGGACATAGTCGCAACGGGTGTTGTTCTTGGCAAAGAACACAACGACTAGGGGGCTTAGTTGATTTCGTCCTTTGTTACAAAAGTACTAATCTTCTTTGAATTATTAAACGATTTGTTTAAGTTACCAGAATTTGATGACTGACTTTTGGTAGGCTGAGTCCGAAATGAACCACTAGCCTTGTTCTGTCCCAATTGTGAACGTCGGATATCGGTAACAGACTCAAGGGTCTGATATCGTGCGGATAAAAATGTATCCATTTCCTCCCACTTTGGGGTATCAGGGTTACTTTTCACTGACTCTTGCCAAAGAGTCAAAGTGTGCTCTGGTAACTTTATTGAACAAATATACACGAAAATAACGTGATAAAACATTTCAGGAGTTATTTTTAACAACTCGAGGTTAGATATAACATCGTTTATGGTCCGTTGTAATTCTTTTATTTTTGGGCCAGTTTCCTGGCTTATGGGGGGAATACTTAAAAGAATTGACATTTGGGCATTAATGAGACTCTTTTTGTTCTCATATGTGTCCACTAAATTCTTCCAAGCGAGCTCGAAGCCTTCATTGGTTAAAGGACACTTGCTTATTACCTTGTGAACATCTTCGGACACTAATCCCAAAAGGTGGAGTAATTTTTCAACAGGGCTTATTGGGCGATTTATATACATAGCGGTAAATAAATCGCGGAACGTTGGCCACATTGTATAAGTGCCATCAAAGGGCTTTATCTTACACGGAGGTAGATTTATAGAAGAGACTGGGACTGGGATCGGAGTGTTGTCCCTTGCCTTATCCGCTCTTAAACGTTCCAAATGTTCGGTAACGAAGGAAATACCTCGGGTATATGTCGTGTAAGAAGACATATATTTTTGTTTTATTTCCTTAAGCATTTTTTTATTGGTATCGGATTCCAATTGTAAAGAATCGTAACAAGCCCTAACCGATTCCCATAAACGATTTAGTTCATTTTCGTGGATACAAAGTGAACCAATTTTATGATCCGCTTGAACTATACCGGAAATAAAAGCCTCAAATTCCGTCAAGCGATCAGATCTTTTCACTAATTCCGAAATATCAGTCATTATCGAGTTTATATCTCAGTATTAACAAGCAAAAGTTTATATTAAAAAAAAAAAACGGGTTTCAAAAACTATCAAAATTTAATAAGTCTCAAAAATTTTTTATGAAAAAAGGGTAAAAAACTTATTAAAAAGTTTTAAAAACGGGTTAATTTGAAAAAATGTTCAAAAAAATTTTCAAAAAAACTTTGAAAATTTAAAAAAAATTCAAAAAATTTTATGAAAATGGGGTAAAAAACTTATTAAAAAGTTTTAAAAACGGGTTAATTCGAAAAAGATTTCAAAAAACTTTGAAAACGTAAAAAATTCTCAAAATATTTTATGAAAATTGGGTAAAAAACTTATTTAAAAGTTTTTAAAAAAAACGGTTTAATTCGAAAAAATTTTCAAAAACTTTGAAAATTTAAAAAAATTCTCAAAATATCTTATGAAAATTGTGTAAAAAATTTATAAAAAGTTTTAAAAACGGGTTTATTTCGAAAAAGATTTTAAAAAACTTTGAAAATTTAAAAAAATTCTCAAAATATTTTATGAAAATTGGGTAAAAAACTTTTAAAAAAAAGTTTAAAAAACGGGTTTATTTCGAAAAAAAAAATTTCAAAAAAACTGAAAATTTAAAAAAATTCTCAAAATATTTTATGAAAATTGGGTAAAAAACTTATTTAAAAGTTTTAAAAAAAACGGTTTAATTCGAAAAAATTTTCAAAAACTTGTAAAATTTAAAAAAATTCTCAAAATATCTTATGAAAATTGTGTAAAAAATTTATAAAAAGTTTTAAAAACGGGTTTATTTCGAAAAAGATTTTAAAAAACTTTGAAAATTTAAAAAAAAATTCTCAAAATATTTTATGAAAATTGGGTAAAAACCTTATTAAAAAGTTTTAAAAACGGGTTTATTTTGGTAAAATGATTTTAAAAAACTTTGAAAATTTAAAAAAATTCTCAAAATATTTTATGAAAATTGGGTAAAAACCTTATTAAAAAGTTTTAAAAACGGGTTTATTTCGAAAAAGATTTTAAAAAACTTTGAAAATTTAAAAAAAATTCTCAAAATATTTAATGAAAATTGGGTAAAAAACTTTTAAAAAAAAGTTTAAAAAACGGGTTTATTTCGAAAAAAAAAAATTACAAAAAAACTTGAAAATTTAAAAAAATTCTCAAAATATTTTTTGAAAATTGGGTAAAAAACTTATTAAAAAGTTTTAAAAAACGGTTTAATTCGAAAAAAATTTTCAAAAACTTTGAAAATTTAAAAAAAAAATTCTCAAAATATTTTATGAAAATTAGGTAAAAACTTTATTAATTTTAATTTATTTCATATAATTTTTCAAAAATTGGGTAAAAAACTTCAAAAAATTAAAAAACTTTTAAAAATGTTCAAAAATTTTAGATAAAAACCAAAAAAGTTCAAAATTCCTTTTGAAATTATGAAAAATTCGAGTTAAAACTTAAAAGGTTTTAGTTTATCTTTGAAAGTTTCAATATAACTTGACAAAAAATCGGGTACAAGACTGATAAAAAAATTAAAAGTTATCATAAAATGTGAAATTTAATAGAATAAATGATAAATATTCGACAATTTCAATGTAATTTTACACTGATTTTCCAGTTTTAATCGATTCGGAACAACGATTTTTTCACAGTGTAAATATTATTTTTCAAAAAAAAAAAAAGTATAAAAATTATTAAATGTTTACAAAGGTGCTGCAAAGAATTACTTCACGGGTACAACAAGTGTCGATTTCCAAAAAAAAAAAAAAAATTTATTCGATTAATATTCGAATAATTTATAAAATATTGGATCAGGTTTTACTTTTCTCCGAAATAATGAGAAACAATCGAATTTATAACAATTTTGATCAAAAACACTGTTTCGAGTGTTCGATTACTCGATTCGAAAACTTTGCAACACTATTGTTATGGGTGTACGAACATATGTATAAACAAACAGAAACAGAAAAAAACTGATCAACAAGAAAAAAAAAACACTTTCTTTCGCACTGATATCACTCACTGTTTAATCCACACCACAATTATTACATTTCAATTATCCTTTACGAAAAAAAATTATTAATTGTTAAATTTAATTTTATAATAATTTTTTCACCGAAAAAACAAAAAAAATAATCATTAACACACAACTTCTTTTACACTATTTTTTTTCGTTTCGTCAAAAAAATAACAACGAGTAAAAATGTTATTTTGATATTCTCTTTTGTGCTTTATTTTTTTTGTTTTATAACAGTTTAAGAAGCACTATCAGGGCCAATGCTTCTTAAGCCTTACTTTTTTTTTTTTTTTTTTTTTTTGCAAACTAAAAGAGAATTTAACGAAAGCGGGTTTAACTTTAAGAGCGAAAAAAAAACAAATTTATTCTCCTCTGTTTTTTAATTTTAAATAAAAGAAGTAAACAATTTTTTTTCTTAATATTTTTTGCACAACAAAATATAAAAAATTTAACGGACCTTTTTTTGTGGTTTCTTCTTTAATATTTTTTTTTATACGAGCAAATATATAAAAAAAAAATTAGCGGGATTTAAGTGATTTTTTTTTTTTTTTTTTTTTTTTTTTTTTTTTTCTCCTACATATGTTTGTACACTGCACATTTTTTTGCACTTTTAAAAAATCAAAATACGTACCTTTTTTTTTGTCTTATCAGGGGGTTTAATTAGGGAAAATTTTTCGGGTTTATACTTAGGAATTCCTCGGGTTTACTTAGAAATTTTCCTCAGCAATTTTTAAACTTCTGTAGAAATTCCAGGGCAGCTACGGGTTTATGTGCTGAAAATAAAATAATTTTTCGAAAAATGTATTTTACTTTTCCGGGTCGGAAAATATCCGGTTCGAAGGACCAATGTTTTTCCGTAAAACAAATTTTCCGAAAAATTATGGAAAAGGTAAAGAAAAATTCGGATTAGTTATTTTTTTTTTCTTATAACGTTATAAAATTTATTATTAGTATAAAACGGGGGTTGTTTTATACAAAACGTACCTTTTCTTTTGAGTGTCACAGGAGTAATAAATTGTTAGCTTAACAAAACAAACTCTCTAAGGCTAAGAGTAATATGCCAAAGAGAGTACGAGCAAGTTTCGTTAAGCTAACATTAGGTGCGTTCGATGCACTGTACGCGTAAACAAAGAGTAACGAGCCATTATTTTAATGGGTCGACAAACTTTTTAATAACTGGAAATTTAAATAGGTTGACAAAAAATGCTTTTAATAATTATTAGGAATTTTACAAAGAGTAACGAACCATTATTTTGAATAGGTCGACAAACTTGTTGATTCCTAAGAATTTTAGAGTGTAAACAAAATTAATAATTTCGAAATTCCAATGCAAAACATCAATAGTGTGTAAAATAAAATCACTTGCGATTTTATTTTACATTAAAGTAAAATAAATAAAATTATAATATTTATTTATATTATAATTTTATTTGGTGTTATCGTAACTCCCCCACCGTTAGTATGAGGCTCCGACGAAATATGACGAACTTTTCTCTTATATATTAATGATGTGAGTACAATAATGATAATGAATATAATGATGTTTATTCCATTACTTGTTATATTAAATATTTTATTATGTTTAAAATCAATTTTCTTAAAGTCGTTTTCGTAATTTATTTGCTTTAAATATAAATCTTCAAGTTTTAAGTCAACATGCAATGTTTTATTTTCCTTAATATCTGTGATTAAGTAGCTTAAAATAAAATTTTCTTTGAAGTTTATTTTATCATTGTAATATGTTATATTCTCTACTGTAATTTTACAATTTTCAAATTTTAGAATGAATGTGCCGGATAATTTTTCATTATTTTCGTGTGTACAGTCGTGTGTTATGTTTCCGAAATAGTTTTTAAATAATATGAAACCTTGCTTTATTTCTTTTATCTCATAAAGTTCAAATTTTCTAAAAATGCACTCAGGTTTTTCGTTTTTTATAATGTTTTCGATACAATGATCGTTAAATTTTCTTAGAGTTTTAATGGAATTGGAACTTAAATTTGCGTGAAATATGTTGTTTTCTTTGTCAATTAGTATTTGATTTTCTTCTAAATATAAGGATTTATTTTCTTTATTTGGGATTTGTTCAAATGTTATTTTGGAAAATGAATTAGGGGAATATTTTGGAATTGATAATATTATTACAATAGTTTCCGAAAGGTATGCAACTCCAATTTTAATATTAGTGTAAGTATTAAAATCGTCAATGAGTTGCAGTTCCTGGTTGTCTAATATATCCGTAGGAATAATACCCATTTTACCTGTGAATATGACCTGACCAATATCATCCACGTGATTTCTAAGTAAGGTAATATCATTATCAATTTGGTATGTGTCTTAGAAACATTACCTCATCTTCTAGGTAGGATATTTTGTTTTGAATTTCGTTCCGGAAATCGTTCCTAATTCTGTGTTGTAATATTCTGGATCTTTGAAGATATTGTTTTGCTTATTTGAATAAAAGAACTTATTTCTATTGATCTATCCTTCATGTTCGTTGCGAGGGCATCGAGAACATTCTTGATTTCCTTTTCATCATCGCTGTCCATATTTCCGGTTATGAATTTTAGTCCTTTTCCAAGTGCATTAACAAGGCCGCGTTTATTTCTAAAATGTGGTGATAAATTATTTACTTTGGCTTTTAGTAAGATGAAATTATTTTCGATGGTATCTACTAGTGGTCTCAAATTAGAAATAGTTCCGTTTAACAGATTTTTTTCTCTATTATTTCGATGGAATGATGATAGTTGGTTAGATTGATGAAATGGGATATTCTATTATAATGGTCGATGATTTTTATGTCATCTTCTTTTATCGGGATGTAACCTTTGTTATCATTTAAATTCTGGATGTACATGCTTTGTGTTTTTATCATTTCGGGAAATGACATCGATATTAGAATTATGTGAAGTGGATTCATCTGAAAATAAAAATTTAAGTTTTGCATTGATTCTGCTATATTTGGGGTTTCGGTGTTTTGGAATTTCTTCTTTCTTTTGATGTGTGATTTATAGTATTTGTATCCATTATCTGTTATGACATGATCATTATCCAATTCAGAAACTACTATTTTCCTAAACTTAGAATGTTTTTTTCCGCCTCTTTCGTCTTTAATGTAAATGTTTCCTGTCTGAATATCTACATTTTCTCGGGTTTCGTTGAGTTTGTTAATAGTATTTTCCTTCATTTTGATAATGGAGTCCCTGATTGAGGGATACTCCTCTTGGTTAATGGTACCGTTTCTAAAATCGACCGGTTTTCTTTTAGTTGTCGAATGAATAGTATTATTATAATACATTATTATCCTGTAAATTTTTTCCTCGACTGTTTCTGTTTCTCTGTTGGGATCATGTTTAAGTATTCTAATATGTTCGTTAATCGTGTTATGAAGCCTTTCTACATCAGAGTTTGAAGAGTGATTATTGTTTGAAGTATAGTGTATTTCGATTTCTTGTTCTCTAAGAAATTCTAGAAGTGGTAAGGCTTTGAAGCCCAATTCGTTATCTATGATCAATTTTCTTATTTTCCCAGTAGTTGATAAATGTTAAAAATAAAGTTTTTCCAAACTATAAAACACATCCGCATGGACTATTTCTCCTGGTTTTTCTGGAGTTTCGGTTATTTTAAATTCCTGTTTAACTTGATTTCTATCGTATTTTTCCTTATTACATATATCGCAATTATTTATAAATTGGGTTATACGTAATTTAAGATGTGGATGATAAATTTCCGATTTTAATTCTAGTAGGTTTTCATTTATACCTCTATGATTGTTTTTTTTGTGTTCTTTTTCTATCTTTTCTGTCAAAATATTCTCGTCAAGGATATCCTCCAATATTCTCTTACACATTATGATTTTGAATCCGTTGTTTGTTTCAAAATATTTATATATTACTTTCTTAAAATTTTCCGCGACAAGTTCATCACGAATCAAAATGGCATTTGTTTTATCTGGATTGAAGTGATTTTTTACCAATGTTATAAGGGTTGCTTCATCGAACTCTTTTGCCGATATTATTTTTATGCTGTTTTTGAAAATTTTCCCGGTTTTTATTTTAAGTGAGCCAGAGGTTGTTTTATTGATGATGATTTGTCGTCTATAAAAATTTAAAGGGTTGGTTGCTTCTATAATTATATTATTATCTGTTGATATCGGAGGGCTTTCCTCATTTAAATTGATTTCGACTCTGGATAGTGCGTCAGCATTTCCATTTAGAACTCCTTTTTTATATTTTATTTCATAATCATATTCCTGTAACCGTAGTCTCCATCTCACTAACTTTGAATTAGGATCTTTTATGGAAAATAGCCAAGTTAGTGGTCTATGATCAGTCTCGATTATGAAGCGTCTGCCAAAAAGGTAGGGTCGTAAGTGTTGCTAGTAGTTCCTTTTCGATGGTACTGTAATTCTGCTCGTGGTCGTTAAGTGTACGACTTGCATAACAAATGGGATGTCCATCTTGAGAGAGAACCGCTCCAATTGCAAAGTTACTTGCATCTGTTTGCAAGGTAAATTTTTTATTAAAATCAGGGTACGTTAGAACGGGAGAGTTGACTAGTAACATTTTTAAAGTTTCGAAACTTTCCCTATATTCTGGATCATTCAAATCAATATTAGTATCTTTTTTCAAATATTTAGTCATGGGTCTTGCAATTTTGGAGTAGTCCCTAATGAATTTCCTATAATAACCTGCTAAACCAAGAAATTGCTTGATTTCCTTTGGTGTAGTAGGCAACGGGAATTTTTGTACGCATATTATTTTATCCGGATTTGGCTTAATGCCCTTTTCAGTCACAATATGCCCGAGAAAATTGGTTTCTCTTTTCAAAAATTCGCTCTTATGGAGTTGAACTTTTAGATTTACATCTTTCAATCGTAATGAAGTAGAGAAGATAATAATATCATCTAAATATACCAGGCAGATCTTATTAGTAAGGTCTCCTAAAACGTTGTTCATCAGCCGCTGGAATGTGGCAGGAGCCGTTTTTAGTCCAAACGGCATACGAAGGAATTCGTAGTGTCCACCTTCTACGCTAAATGCTGTTTTTGGTATATCTTTCTCGTGTATTTCTATTTGATGAAAACCTTTCGCGATATCTAGAGTCGTAAAATACTGACATCTTCCAAGTTTATCCAAGATTTCGTCTATATTTGGAATTGGATATTTATCATCAATCGTAACTTCATTTAGTTTTCGATAATCAACTACCAATATCCATTTTTTCCTACCGCTGGCGTCCAATTTTTTTGGAACGATCCAAACGGGGGCTGAATATGGGGAATGACTATGTCTGATTATTTTACTATCTAGCATTTCCCTAATTTGTTTATTCACCTCGAGTTTATGGATGTATGGGTAACGATAAGTTTTTGCAGCGATTGGAACGTTATTTATCGTTCGTATTTCGTGTTTGATAGCATTAGTGAATGTTAAGTCGCTATTCTCTGCGTAGAGTATTTTTCGGAAATTGTTTACAACTTGTGAAAGTTTTTCTTTTCCTCACTATTTAAGTGATTGGTTCGTAGTTGTTCCAGGAGGGGAATTTTTGTATTCTCGTCATCTTCTACAATTGTATAAACAAAAAAATTCTCGTTTGTAACTGCTGTAGTTTCCTGAGTATCGAATTTTATTTTCTTTGGTGTATTACCAGTTACGCTAACAAAAGCGTTGACTTTAAAGTTTTCGGCTTCGTATATTCCCTCCATTATTTCGATATTTTGGTTATCCAAAAATGTTTTGGGTGTGTAGATTAATCCTTCCTTTTGATTAACATTTAATTCTATTTGGTATATACCGTCTGCTTCAAAAAAATATTCCAAGTCTCCTAGAGTATATTTTAAAGGAACTCTTTTGTCTCCAATTTGTAATATATCCTCTTCTAGGTTTACGATTGCTTTTAATTTTTTTAAAATATTATTGCCAATTAGTCCGTCGTATTTTGTATGAAATTTACAGACTAAAAATTCAATTTTGTTCCCAGTATCACCTAATTCTTCAAATAGCGGGATGGATACTCTTTCTTCTATTTTAACTATATGTTGTAGTGTTTTTACATTAATGGGCTTGAAATCTAATTTCCATTTTGAGTGACAGATTCCCGGGTTGATTATGGAGTGCGCTGCTCCGGTATCGATTATAAATTTTAGGAATCCTAATTTTGTTTTTATGACTATATATGGTAATTCTCCGTGGAGGCTGCTTGCTGAAAATTTTCATTACTGTTCACTTCCATTGCTTCCACTTCGGGTGCTTGTTGTTGTTGTTGTTGTTGCTGATAGTTTTGTTTATTCCTCCATTTTTCCTGTGTATTATTTTTGAAGAAATTTTGGTTTGGTTGGTGATGATCTTGTTCTTTGGGTTTCACCGAATTTTGCAAATGGTTTCCATACTTCTGGTTATTTGTTTGTTTGGCTCGGCCGGGGTGTATACGACCATCTTTACCCATTCTATCGTAATTGTTTTCATAAAGGATATCCATTGCTTTTTCCAGCGACTCCGGATTCCTGCATGCCAAAATGGTTTTCATTGGCTCCGGCATTTTATTCTTAAAAACATGAAGAGCTGATCTTTGGTTATTTAATGCAACCTGATTGGCAGCTTCGCCCTCTCCCAATATTAATACTGTTTTATTATTTAAACACTTCAATCTGTATTTAATGTCATTGTAAAAATCTGTGGTATTCGTTTGGAAGGTTACTGCCCTCAGATCATCGTAAAGTTCATCACAACTTCTTCTCTCACCGAAATTATTATTGAGTGTTCGTTTATATTCTCCCAAGATTGAACCTGTGTGTTTATCTCCAATACTTCCTTTGCTTTTCCAACAATTCGACTTTTGATTATATCGGAAAAAAGTAATTGCGACAGTTCGTCATAAGACGCCAGTATCGGGTAAATTCTATCTATTAATCTTGTGAAGGTTGGTAAATCGTTAATATTCCCACTAAATTGGGGAAGGCTATTCAGATATTTAAGAGGTCTAACTGAATTTGTGGGGGTTTGCCATATTGAACTAAATTTTTTTTTTTTTGTTAGAAGAAAATCGCAAATGAAAAGAAAAAAAGGAAGCGTTCGAATTTGCAACAGAATATTCCCAATTTTCCACAAAAATAAAAAAAACTAGTTTACTCACTACAGGAGAAATAGATCTATCAACACATTCCTGAAAGGGTCAAATAATAAATTTGAAAACAAAAACTCTATAGATTATTTGTTAGGACAATATCCTAATGAAGAAATATAGAGTATGGCCTCGAACTTGAATAATTTTCATTTTCATTGCACAATTAAAGGTCGAAAAAAAAAAAACATAATTTTTATTTTTAATAAAAATTATAACAAACTTGTATAAAAGGCAGAGTACCGCCAAGTTTACTTCCCCTGTTTTGTTTACAAAATATAAAAAGGAGAGAGAAACAAAAAAACGTGTATTGAATATCCACCAGAGGTGGATCTTGCACATCAAACAAGTTTTCAATTTATTTTTTGATCAATGGTTATAATCTTTACTTCAAACTCATATGTATATTAGTTCTCATGTAGTGAGTAAACTAGTTCATATGTATGTTTGATGTTTGGCATGGGATTGTTACCGCTTTCAAAACGTGGTCTGATGATGGGAGCCTAGAAAATTCCCGAAATAGATCTATCAACACATTCGTGAAAGGGTCAAATAATAAATTTGAAAACAAAAACTCTATAGATTATTTGTTGGGACAATATCCTAATGAAGAAATATAGAGTATGGCCTCGAACTTGAATAATTTTCATTTTCATTGCACAATTAAAGGTCGAAAAAAAAAAAAAAAAAACATAATTTTTATTTTTAATAAAAATTATAACAAACTTGTTATATTTTCCCGTTATATACACTTTTAGATTGTTTATTTATGATAACTAAGTATGTAACAGCGTTTTAAATTTAAAAAAAAAAATCACTGTTGTGTTCACTTTAATTGAAATAGAGTTTCTTTTTATACTAATATGTATTTAGAAGTTTTAAGTTCACTTGTTTGTAAAAAAAAAAATAAAGTAGTAAATTTGTTTCCTTAAAAAAAAAAAAATTTTTTTTTTTTTTTTTCAACCGATATTGCCAAAGTATATGACAATACGTTAACGAGTTATATCCCGTTTATCCTCGTCGCCAGTTTTAATTTGGTAGTAATACCATTTCTAAAAAAAATGAAAACGCGTTTCGGTTTTTATTTTTTTTTGTAAGTATTTTTTTTTTAGCTGTTGCTTTATTTGATGATAGTTTTTAACTGACTCTATATTACAATTTTTTCGTATATATAAATTATAATTTAATAAAAATATGCTTAATTGCTAAGTATTGATATTTTGCATATTAAGATATTTTAACGGGAAACTTAAATAGGTTGACAAAAAATGCTTTCATTAATTATTAGGAATTTTACAAATAGTGTTTTTCCGTAAAACAAATTTTCCGAAAAATTATGGAAAGGGTAAAGAAAAATTCGGATTATTTATTTTTTTTCTTATAACGTTATAAAATTTATTATTAGTATAAAACGGGGGTTGTTTTATACAAAACATACCTTTTCTTTTGAGTGTCACAGGAGTAATAAATTGTTAGCTTAACAAAACAAACTCTCTAAGGCTACGAGTAATATGCCAAAGAGAGTACGAGCAAGTTTCGTTAAGCTAACATTAGGTGCGTTCGATGCACTGTACGCGTAAACAAAGAGTAACGAGCCATTATTTTAATGGGTCGACAAACTTTTTAATAACTGGAAATTTAAATAGGTTGACAAAAAATGCTTTTAATAATTATTAGGAATTTTACAAAGAGTAACGAACCATTATTTTAATAGGTCGACAAACTTGTTGATTCCTAAGAATTTTAGAGTGTAAACAAAATTAATAATTTCGAAATTCCAATGCAAAACATCAATAGTGTGTAAAATGAAATCACTTGCGATTTTATTTTACATTAAAGTAAAATAAATAAAATTATAATATTTATTTATATTATAATTTTATTTGGTGTTATCATAACTCATAAACTCGTGGCATGTTTGAACATCCGTTCACACAAGTAATACGATTACCCAGCAATATTAAATACCGGGAATTACATCAGGTTATGGTATGTAGGTATTAAGCTACACTCAAAAAAAAAAGTTTGTAAAGTCAGCAAAAAATTTTGCTGAGTCAGCAAAATTTTAGTCAGGAGGATGCTTGCAAAAGAGTTGCTAATGTCAGCAAAATCTTTTGCTGAAAATCAGCGAGCTGATTTTTAGCAACAAAATTTGTAGATTCAGCAAAAGTTTTGCTAACACTTAGTAGATTAAAAATAAAAAAGCGTTGGTAAAAATTAATAAATTTTTTGCTGAATTTTAGTAGACTGAAAAAAACGCAAAAAATTTGTAGAAAAATTGTAATTTAGTTAATTTATTTGCTGAAAATCATAAAACATATTTTTGTGATTCTTTTAAAAATAATTTACAATAATTACGAAATACAAAAATTTTAATTTTTCCACATTGACGACATGAATTAATTTAATATCTGAAAATATATAGGAAATAAATATTTATAACATAACAAAAAATTTCTTTCAACTACTTACATCAATGGTTGTCTAAATGATGCTATCGTTTAAAGGATGCTTCTGTCGAAGATATTTATAGAAACGAAACGAAAAAATAAACAAAAACAAACGAAACGAAAAAAACAACCCTTTTTTGCAATAAGAAAAAGGAACCATAAAAAGATGTGTGTCTTTGTATTTCGCTTTACTCTGTCTACATTTCTGTATATGTTTGTTTGTTTGCAATTTGACCACACTATTATTAATCTATAAGTTATATATAATATATAAGTTTAAATAAGTAAATATTTTATTTTGTCTCTTATTTAATTAATAGACAATTATTTTCACAAGCCGGTGACAACGCAAAAATTTAAGTTGTTTTAATTTTGTTTTATGTATGAAAAAGAGATACAAAAACTTCCATGGTTGATTTTTTTATATGTCTTATTAGAGTTGTACTTTTTAGTATCATTTTCCTCTTCTCTACCACATCTTGACATGCCGCGACATCTACTTCATTCTGCGTATATCTTTCAATCTGGTTGTCGTCCACACTATTAATGTGCTTATCAGCACAATTTTTTTTTTAGCAAAATTAATTAGTAAAACATTAGTATATTAGCAAAGCATTAGTATAAAACAGTTAAGCTGCTGAATAAGTATAACAAAAATTTTAGCTGAAAACACGATTTTAGCAAAAAATTTTGCTAAAAAATAGTATACCTGATTTACAAGACGTTTTACTAACTTTTCTACTAACTTATTTTTTTGAGTGTAGGGTATATTAATAATATATTCAATTTTATAAGTTCAGTTAGTAATTAAGTTTTAAACAATAAAGAAGAGGTTCGCTCCTAAAAAAAAGTATCTGTTTTATTTGTTTTGCTACACTCAAAAAAAAAAGTTTGTAAAGTCAGCAAAAAATTTTGCTGAGTCAGCAAAATTTTAGTCAGGAGGATGCTAGCAAAAAAATTGCTAATGTCAGCAAAATCTTTTGCTGAAAATCAGCGAGCTGATTTTTAGCAACAAAATAAGTAGATTCAGCAAAAGTTTTGCTAACACTTAGTAGATTACAAATAAAAAAGCGTTGGTAAAAATTAATAAATTTTTTGCTGAATTTTAGTAGACTGAAAAAAACGCAAAAAAATTGTAAAAAAAATTGTAATTTAGTTAATATATTTGCTGAAAATCATAAAACATATTTTTGCGATTCTTTTAAAAATAATTTACAATAATTACGAAATATAAAAATTTTCATTTTCCCGCATTGACGACATGAATTAATTTAATATCTGAAAATATATAGCAATAAATATATATAACATAAAAATTTTCTTTCAACTACTTTTATTAATGGTTGTCTAAATGATGCTATCGTTTAAATGATGCTATCGCAACTGCCGAAGATAATTCTAGAAACGAAAAAATAAACAAAAACAAACGAAACGAAAAAAAAACAACCCTTTTTTTTGCAATAAGAAAAAGGAACCATACACATCTACCTAAGATGTGTGTCTCTCTCTTTCGCTTTACTCTGTCTACATGTCTGTATATGTTTTTTTCATTGTTGATTTTTTTACTTGTCTTGTTAGAGTTGTACTTTTTAGTATCATTTTCCTCTTCTCTACTACATCTTGACATGCCGCGACTTCTGCTTATCAGCACAATTTTTTTTAGCAAAATTAATTAGTAAAACATTAGTATATTAGTAAAGCATTAGTATAAAACAGTTAAGTGCTGAATAAGTATAACAAAAATTTTAGCTGAAAACACGATTTTAGCAAAAATATTTGCTAAAAAATAGTATACCTGATTTACAAGACGTTTTACTAACTTTTCTACTAACTTATTTTTTTGAGTGTAATACAAACAGTTCTACGGATGCACGACTTTAGTATCAACGTACACGAAAGATAAAACAAAAAATGTTTCTTTTCCATTTGTTTTCATTTGAAAATAAACCTCACATCTCATTCTAATGAGTATGGTACGATTGAGTATGATTGTATTATCTACTTGTTTCTCGATCATAGAATGAAATATGAATCCTAAACAATTTGCTGCGTCTTTAACATGAAAAAAAAAATCTTTTCTTTTCTTGAAAAAGGAACGGTGAACAAAAAAAATATGAATGTATTTTACAATGTACGCATAATGATCATGTTTTTTATGTTGTTGATGATAATATATATGATACTTATTTGTTCTTTTTCACTATTCTGTAATATTAATAAAATAAATAAAGACTTTAAAAATTGTATTATTGTTAATTGCCATTTTAAAATATACAGTGACCAACAATACACGTTCAATATTATTGATAAATATTTGTTTAGTCAATAAATTATTTCAAGTTAAAATATTGTACCCTATATTTGTAGTTTATCATATAAAGTGGAATACAGACGTTAAATATTATTGATAATGAAAATGAAAATTATTCAAGTTCGAGGCCATATACTCTATATTTCTTCATTAGGATATTGTCCTAACAAATAATCTATAGAGTTTTTGTTTTCAAATTTATTATTTGACCCTTTCAGGAATGTGTTGATAGATCTATTTCGGGAATTTTCTAGGTTCCCATCATCAGAACACGTTTTGAAAGCGGTAACAATCCCATGCCAAACCTCAAGCATTCATATGAACTAGTTTACTCACTACATGAGAACTAATATACATATGAGTTTGAAATTAAAGAAAATTCCCGAAATAGATCTATCAACACATTCCTGAAAGGGTCAAATAATAAATTTGAAAACAAAAACTCTATAGATTATTTGTTAGGACAATATTCTAATGGAGAAATATAGAGTATATGGCCTCGAACTTGAATAATTTTCATTTTCATTGCACAATTAAAGGTCGGAAAAAAAACATAATTTCTATTTTTAATAAAAATTATAACAAACTTGTGAAAAAAGGCAAAGTACCGCCTAGTTTACTTTCCCTGTTTTGTTAACTAACTTAACAAAATATAAAAAAGGAGAGAGAAACAAAAAAAAAACGTGTATTGAATATCCACCAGAGGTGGATCTTGCACATCAAACAAGTTTTCAATTTATTTTTGATCAATGGTTATAATCTTTAATTTCAAACTCATATGTATATTAGTTCTCATGTAGTGAGTAAACTAGTTCATATGAATGCTTGAGGTTTGGCATGGGATTGTTACCGCTTTCAAAACGTGTTCTGATGATGGGAACCTAGAAAATTCCCGAAATAGATCTATCAACACATTCCTGAAAGGGTCAAATAATAAATTTGAAAACAAAAACTCTATAGATTATTTGTTAGGACAATATCCTAATGAAGAAATATAGAGTATATGGCCTCGAACTTGAATAATTTTCATTTTCATTGCACAATTAAAGGTCGGAAAAAACATAATTTTTATTTTTAATAAAAATTATAACAAACTTGTGAAAAAAGGCAAAGTACCGCCTAGTTTACTTTCCCTGTTTTGTTAACTAACTTAACAAAATATAAAAAAGGAGAGAGAAACAAAAAAAAAAAAAAAAAAAAAAAACGTGTATTGAATATCCACCAGAGGTGGATCTTGCACATCAAACAAGTTTTCAATTTATTTTTTGATCAATGGTTATAATCTTTAATTTCAATCTCATATGTATATTAGTTCTCATGTAGTGAGTAAACTAGTTCATATGAATGCTTGAGGTTTGGCATGGGATTGTTACCGCTTTCAAAACGTGTTCTGATGATGGGAACCTAGAAAATTCCCGAAATAGATCTATCAACACATTCCTGAAAGGGTCAAATAATAAATTTGAAAACAAAAACTCTATAGATTATTTGTTAGGACAATATCCTAATGAAGAAATATAGAGTATATGGCCTCGAACTTGAATAATTTTCATTTTCATTGCACAATTAAAGGTCGAAAAAACATAATTTTTATTTTTAATAAAAATTATAACAAACTTGTGATTATTGATAATTTTACAAAAAAAAAGCAATTGTAAATCAAAAAATAGAATTTGAAATTCAAAAAGTAGCAATTGAAATTAAAAAATAATCTCTAATAAAAAATGCAATTAAAATTCAAAAAATTCCAGTCAAATTTCAAACAATATCAAATGTTATTCAAATAATAACAAATACAATTCAAAAATATTCAAAGTTACTTAAAAAAAAAGCAAACGTAATTAAAAAATATAAGTTTAGTTTTATTTTTTTGAATTCACTTAGTATTTTTGAATTGGCATTTTTTTATTTTCATTTTGTATATTTTGAATTTTAATTGTGTTTGTTATAACGGATTTTGTTTTTCGTTTGTAATTGCTATTTTCTGTTAATGTTTTTTAAATTTTAAATTGTATTTTTTTGAATTTTAAATGGTACTTAAATACTTTAAATAACAAAGGGAAATGGTGTAAAGATTCCATAAATTGAAATTTAAAGACAAAATGTCAATACGTAAAATATTATTTGAAATTCAAAAAGAATTAGCACGTCTGTCCTCTTTAAAATTACACCCCATCTGTGTTTGTTAGGTGAAAATTACCCAATTTTAAAATCATAATATATTTTGTTTGTAATTAATTGATAATTAATTAATAGTTTAAAGTATCTAATTTTAACTTTGTCTTTTGGAATTTACAATAAAACATCAACAGGACAGAATGTTTCATATGAATATCATTTGTTGTTTTCTGCATTGTTATTGATATCTTCTTATTTGTAATGGATCGTTTCAGAATTTAAATTAATATATTCTGTATTTAATTTTTCAAAATTTTAATTGATATATACTGAATATCAACAAATTTTTTCCTCTTAATTTCAATATATCATAAGAATAACAATAGGATTTCTCGAAATAGGATTTGTTATTTTATGCATGGCAATTGATGTTTTTCTAAATAACAGTGTCTGCATAGTTTTTTTCTATTTTTTTTTATGATAATAACTTTTGAACTCATTGAAGTATAATAAATATATAATTTTTATAAATGTTTTCCGCAATATGAATTGTTATTTTCTGAATGGCAATTGATGTTTTCCTAAATTGAAGTATATGCACAGTATTATATACTTATTTTTTATTTTTTTGTGATAAAAACTTTTTAGTTCATTGAAATATAAGAAATATGTGAGTTTTTTTAATATTACCTAGTTTTTTATTTAAAATATTGTTAGTGTTTAACACGGTCTACATCAAATGGGACATTATATTATATTTGAGATATAACTGTTTTGACCGGGAATTTACCAAGCCCACATCAATGCCGATATGATAGATTTGAAACTACGATTCCAATAGTGGCATATGCCTTCTGATATAACAGGGATTTTTTTTAAATACTTCAAATTAATTTTTTTTAATCAACAAAATAACGTTATACATCTTTGTTTCGGTATTTTAGCGTTATTTTGACTTTAGTTCAAGATATTTTAAAATCAAACAGGTGAACTAGCAAAATTTAACCGGTTTTATTAGAGGAAACATTGAGAACATGTCATTAATTGAATAGCTTTTTTTAAATTTTCATTTCGGTAAATTGAAATTGATCAATAGTTTAAATTTCTCACAAGATTTTAAAAATTAAGCACATTTTATATAGCATTTACACTAGATAGCAAAACACGTGTTTTGCCAAAACTAGTGAATAAAGAACTGTTGGAATGGAATAAAGAGCTTTAATACGTGTTTTGGCAAAACATATGTTTTGCTATCTAGAGTGAATGCCGTATTGCATGAAACGACGTTTATTTTGATTATTTTTTATATCGCAATAATATATATGCATTTTTAATTTAATTTATTAATTTTTATACATCAAAAAAAAAATTTCAAAACACTAATATTTCAATATTGCCCACAAACTTTTCAATATGTCACTGAAAAAAACAAAATAAAAATAATTTTGAATTTTTTAATTTATTTGATTAACTTTCAATATAGGGTACACCAATTAATTTTTTGTAAATAACCTAAAACTTATCAATAATATTTAACGTTTGTATTCCACTTTATATGATCAATTACCAATATAGGGTACAATATTTTAATTTGAAATAATTTATTGACAAACAAATATTTATCAATAATATTGAACGTGTATTGTTGGTCACTGTATATTTTTAAATTTTAAAAAAATTTAGAAGCTGGAACCGCGCCTGATTAAGCTGTATAAGGATTTGTACACAAACAAAATAGAACTATTATATATATATTTTGTTTGAATATCATAAAATAAAAAAGAAATAATTACGAAGTTTTTGTAGTTAAATTTAATTATATATTTCTTCAAACCATTTTCCTAAGTTGATTGACAAACTTTCCTAAAAATAGTTATTAATTGAAATGCTCCTATAATATTATATCCTTTTTTTTTTGATAAACGTTACCCTAGACGTAGTCGCGCAAGCAGCATTTTCTAGTCTAACCCCTCCGGGGTTGAAAATTGAGAGGAAGTTCTTCACTGGCTTATACCATTGTTTGGAAGTAATGCCAATTGAAAAGTCCGATTCAAATTGAATATAAATTAAAATAAAATGATATTTCTTGTGAACCGAAAATATTGAAATTCTTTGCATTTTATTTTCAGATGTGCCATTTCCAAAAACGTTTCCGAATCTATGCAGAAAAATATTAACACGATTGTTTAGAGTGTTCGTTCATGTTTATATACATCATTTTGATCGCATTGTCAGTATTGGAGCGGTAAGTAAATTCTATATATATGACAGTGGTAGGTACTAGAGCTGTTCAGCGAGGAATGAAGAGTTTTTTTGTTTTTCCAAAAATTTTGTTATTGAATATATATTTTCACAGGTAGAAAAATATGAACGGACCAGTGCACCGTTGGATATATCACAAAAAATTTTAACAGGCATTAGTGACTTAATATTGAGCTTAAGTTTTTACTTGAACCTTGCATACCAGCCGGGGCGGCAATTTTAGAAAAAATAGCAAATTTTTTTATTTTTATTTCTTCTTTAAACGAATGTAGTTTTTGAGTGTAACAATAATTTGTATTAATTTAATCAAGAATTTATTTAGTTAAATAACCACTATTTTTAAAAAGAAACTGGCCCCGATTTCGTCCCGCTATTCGCAAAATACTGGACCTAAGTCGGACCAAATTTGGAATTTCACATTTTCAAATGGCAATATTTCGCGAACTATTGAAGGTAACATTGTAAGAACATTGTAGGAAACCACTTATTCCTTATCTTAAAGTAAGCACTTATTCCTTCGCTATGAGTAACCAATCAGGTAACCCGTTATTCTCATTTTTTTTTTAATTTTTGGACATCACGATCAAAAGTAATTAAGCTAGTAACTAGTGAAACCATTTGTACACTACTTACACGCTTACACATTTAAATAAAGCGTAGTAAATTAAAAATTAGCACTATATATATTTTTTTAGTTTAAGAGTGAAGTTAGTCCATATTCCACTGAAGAATCGGGATAACGGGGGGTTCGGTATATAAAGAGAATACTGAACAAACCTTTAAGCGGGAATCTTTTTTATATAAAGAAAAAAATGATTAAACGTTATAATGGATTTATTCTTCTTAACCTTTATGTAAAGGCCTTGAGTTAAATTTGTAAGTTTATGTTAAGTTACAAATTTCAATATTTTTTAATAACAATTTTCGGGGTTGTATAATGCATAATTTATATTTCAGGAATTTTATAATAATTTTTAGTATTTATAATTTATATTAATTTACACTTCACTTTGGGTAAGTAATTCAAAATTTGTGGTAAGTATTCAATACTTTTTATATAGTTTTAAGTTTAGGGTTTAAGTTACACTTTAGGTAAGTAACTAATACGATTTTAGATTTAATCTTTGTTTAGTTTTAAGATTCACGGTAAGTATAATTTACAATAAATTTTTGATCTTAGGTTAACTTTAGATTTAAGTACTTCAGATTTAAGTAGAAGAAATTTTACTTTGCGTAATTAACACGGGAGCTGTTGCCTAGTTGGTTGTTAAAAACTTATTAATTTTTAAAGATGACAAAATAAAAGAACACAAGTGACCATATAAGAAGAGAGAGCAAAAGCCCTCGGCTAAAGCTCTTTTTGGTAGTCAAACATTTTTTATTGCAATGATGATTGATGCAGTTGATGGTTAATTTGTCACTTGAGGGCGTTGATGAAGTTGTTGTCAGGGATGGGATTGCATTCTTGTTCACTAAAGTGAACATCCTCCCGGGCCAGGCAACCTGTGTGAAAAAAAGGAACAATTATTTTTATTTGATCGACTGTGAAGAAATTAAAAAGGGTAGGGTTAAATAGATTATAAATACTTGAGTATTTTTAGGGGTAACGTTAATTGGAAACTGATCCCATAACCAACCATACAAGATTAGAGTCTTGGGCCACCAGATTTCCTCCATCAATTTGAATGGTGTTGGGTTTTAGAATGGTGGTGTAAAGATCTCCACCTATTTCTATGGCTACCGGAGTGTTGGAGTAGAACTCTGGGTCGGCTAGGGAAATCCGACAGAATTTTTCTTTAATGTGGGAATCACATTCTGCTGAGTACGGTTTCTTTGGTAAATCGTTTACTACAGGCATACACACTTCAATTCTAGAGGATACGGACACGTTGGGCACAATAATCACTTCAGCATAAACTTTGTCATCGACTTTGAACGGCGCGAAACCCGCCTTGCGTACTAGAGACACAGCAATCCGAGAAGTTGTGAGGCTCGGATTTAAGAGTACTCTGGCTAAGTGGGTCTCCTTAGCTGTTTGCACGACTGCTGTTGGAACGAATAATTTTTGTCCTTGTTAATGGCAATGATGTTGAAACGGTGGCAGTTGGAACGCGTGCAGCGGGTATAGATGCAAGGTTATGTCGGGGTGCAGGTTTGGTAGTACCAGTGCGTATGTTGTTCAAAATCCGTTGATGACCGTGTAGAAGGGTATGGTGCTTTTCGCCACATTTTAGACAACGTGCGTTGTTGTTGCATTTGCCTATTAAATGGTTTCTGGCCAAACAATTAGCACAATAGTGGTTGGAAGTGCGAGCTTCACGACGAGATCCACGACGATTATAATTAAATGCCATTTTCTGTGTAAATGAAATGAAATGAATTAAGTTAAATTAATGTAAATGATTTATGTTAGTGGGTTACGGGTGAGTATAAAATGATATGGGTGAGTATGAAATACGAGGGTTAGTGCACAAGTGGGGGTTGGTGTTACAACGAGAGGGTTAGATTATGCCGTGGGTAGTACTACAACTTTCGTTATAGGCCGAGTCAACGTTCCAGTTGGCGTGCGTAAGTCCACGACTCTGGTAAGGCCGTCAGAACCTGGGTAAACCGTAGTCACACGTCCTAGTGACCATTCGTTGGGGGGTAGATTGTCCTGCTTAATAACGACAATATCGTCGATTTCCAGTTGACGTCTTGGGTTTTTCCGCTTGTGGAGCTCTGTTAGGTATTCATCTTTCCATCTTCTGCAGAAAGTAATGGTGTTGAATCCTGAGCTTCTGCCACCTATTTGCCAGAGTAAGGTTTCCATCGCTTAAGTCTGGTTCAGCTAGGGGTTAATAAAGGTGAACCTATCAAAAAATGACCTGGGGTTAGAGGGTCGAGATCTTGAGGATTGTTGCTTGACGGGCTAAGGGGTCTTGAGTTTAAACAACCTTCGATTCGAGCAAGAAGTGTAGCAAGCTCTTCGAATGTGTATTTCAGGGTGTTCATTTTCTTGAGGTGAGTCTTAAAGCTTTTACGCCTGCTTCCCACAATACTCCCATGTGAGGAGCTCCTGGCGGACTGAAGAGCCACGTCAAATTCTGGAAAATGTTAGTTGACAGATCCTTTTAAATTCCTCATAAAGTCCTGCCGCTCTTTCTTCAATAACTGGCTAGCTCCTACAAAGTTAGTACCGTTATCCGAGTAACTGGCGGCAGGGCATCCCCGCCTTCAAAAAAATCGTGCGAAAGCTGCGATGCACAAAAAATATGTGAAAAAAATGTAAATGAAATAAAAAATATTTGCAGCGTCGTAAATGATTTTGAAAATAAAAATAAAGACATTTATAACACAATTGAAAAAAAAAACAATGTAAAGATGTGCGATGAAATTAAAAAAGCAATAAAAGAAAAAGGTGATAAACAAAACAAGCTGCCATTCGCTGAGACAATAAAAAAAATACGGCATTGCCCGATTTGAAATAACAAGTGCCATTAATTATAAAACCTAAAGAAAAACAAAAAATTGTAAAAACAAAGGAGGACTTAAACAATAAGGTGGATCCAGTTAACCTGAATACAATAAACATTGAAAACAGAACAAATAGAACAATTGTGATACAAAGTGAAAATAATGAAGAAAGAGAAAAAATTGAAAATGCTATTGAAAATAAAATGAGTGATACATATGATATGTCATTTAAATATACCGAAAAAGATTTAATAGAGAAAATTAAGAGACAAAATCAACAATTGCAAGAACATGAAATGAAAATAGCGAAATCTTTTAAATATATAAAGAATATAATAAAACAATCTATAATGTGAAAATAATAGTAGATAAAGAAACGTACACAAAGATTAAGGCCGCTCAAAAATTGAACATTGGGTGGGAACGATGTAGAATATTTGATGGAACCGATATAATTCAGTGCTTTAAATGCTTAGGATATAATCACAAGGCAGGCGAATGTAAAAATGAAGAAATTTGCTATAGATGTCATGGAAACCACAAATCGAAAGAATGCAAAAAAGGAAATAGTAAATAAATGTATCAACTATATAAGAGCGAACAAAAAGTAAATATGGGACTTAACGAAAATCATGTCACATCAAATAAAGAATGTCCAGTATATCAAAATAAACTGAACATGAAGAAGAAGAGGTTGGGGCTAATATTCTAACAACTACTCGGTATTTACACAAATGTATGCGGATTAGTAAATAACTACAATCAATTGGAAATAATTGCTGAGGAACAGGACCCAGATTTTATAATACTTACAGAGACCCATGTAACAAAAGACATTGATGAAAGTGAAATACAATTACAAGAGTAAAACAGGAGGCGTTATTGTCTATTTTAAAAAGCTTTGGAATGTTTCGAAATTAGGTAAGAAGATTTCTGACTCAAATTATTGGATTAGTGCATATATGGCTAAGCTCGAAAAAAGCAAATTTTAATAATGGCGGTGTATAGATCACCAAGTGGTAGCGAAGCGGAATTCTGTACAGTATTTGAGGAAATAATCGAAGAAATATGTGAAACAAATTATGATATAATAATAGCAGGTGATTTTAACATAGATTGGAGCAAAGAAGATACATACAAAATCAGACTAGAAAGTCTTTTAAATGATAACGGATTGAAACAAATAGTTAACGAATATACTAGAATCGCACAAAACTCAAGCCCAATAATAGACTACGTAATAACAAATAATGGTAATATTTCAACGAAAAACAACAGTGCAAATAAAATAGCAGATCATGAAGCGTTAGATATAAAAATCGAATATATAAACCAAAATCAAAACCAAGTAAATAAGAAAGAAATAGAAATATTCAAATATAATAAAGAGCTTTTTAATAGAGAACTTAGCGCAATTTTAAAATGTAGCGAAAGCAATAATGTAAATGAATGCGTTAATATAAATGATACATGTCTAGAAAATACGGTTAAAAAATTTACAAATAAAAAAATAATTAATACAACAAACGATACAAAAAAATGGTTCAATGAAGAGTTAAAAGCACTCAAAGAAGAAAAAATTATTAAATACCAAATTGCAAAAACAGAAAATGCGTGGAAAGATTATAAAGCAATAAGAAATATATATAAAAGTAAAATTGAAATTGAAAAAAACAAATATGTAAATAATAAAATAAATAATGCCAAAGACCAAAAAGAAATGTGGAAGGAGATAAAAGACCTAGTACTTAAAAAAACGAGACTGTAATAAAGACTGTGATATTTAATAATATAGAGTATAAAGATAACTATTAAATAGCTACCCAATTTAATAATTACTTTGTAAATAGTATAACATTAATAAGAGATACAATAGAAAACGTGCAATATACGAACAAAATACATGTGATAAACTCTGGATTTAAATTCCGTGCAATATCCTTTACAGAACTAAAAAACTTATGCAAAAGCCTTACAGATAAACCAGATTTCAAAGTTTCAATTAAGATAATTTTAGATAACTGGAACAGTGTCGTTAAAAATATGATTAATGTTATTAATAATTCCATCGAAAATGGGGTTTTTCCTGAAAATTGGAAATATTCAATGGCAACTCCGGTAGAAAAAGCTGCTAAAACAAATAAATGTGATGAATTCCTTCCAATAAACACTTTAAAGACTTGTGAAAAAATTTTAGAAAAAATTGGAAAAACAGCTGGAAAACTATATGGAAGTAAATAACTTATTCTCAAAATATCAGTATGGATTCAGAAAAAAATACTCTTGTGAAACAACAGTTAACTATGTGATAAATAGATGGAAATACAGAGACACAAAAAATAAGATAATGGCACTTTTCTTGGACTTTAAAAGAGCATTCGAGACTATTTGTATTTGTATTTATTTAGTCTATGGAAAAAATCCTTACAGACAATATCATAAAAATTACACAAGTAGATACCTAACATAATATAACAGAAATCAGACATTCAAAGTTAAAATTATACTACGTTTAACAAAGTTAACATTTTTTGAAAAATCGATACAATTATAAAAATTATTAAAATCATTGCTCATTCGTAAAAGAGGATCAGCATCAGCATAATTTTGACGGTGAAATGGAATAAATAGAGGAATATAGTACCTCGTAGGGCGTTGAGGAACATTGAATAACAGGTTATTGACGAGGAATTCCGAGCAAATTTCACCATTAATCAGCTTGAATAAAAACGTAACATTCATCATTTTTCTTCGGCTTTCCAAGGTTGGCAACTTGATGCGAGCCAGTCTAGTAGTGTAGGATGGAAGATCAGCTGCAGCCCCCAAATAAAAACTCCGTAAACAGAATAGCAAAAATTGTTTTTGGACGGACTCAATTAGTTGGATACGAACATTTTCCTGAGGATCCCAGATTATGGAACCATATTCCAAAATTGGTCTTACAAGGGAAGTATAAAGTTGCCTTGTGATATTCGGTTCAATGAATTCTTTTGCCCATCGTTTGATAAATGAAAGCACACCGCGTGCTTTATTTGCAGTCAAAGTAATATGTTGTATAAAAGTTAATTTAGGATCCAAAAGAACACCAAGGTCATTAAAGGTATCAACTAACTCCAACTGATAGCCCCCTAAAGAATAGAAATCGGGAACACAGAATTTTCTGAAAAATCTCATATGTTTGCATTTTTTCAGGTTTAACTCCATTAAATTTAAACTGCACCATTCGTTAAGACTGTCCAAATCTTCCTGAAGGTATATGTGATCAGAAAAATTATCGAAGCTATGGAAGATTTTCACATCATCAGCGTACATTAAAACATTTGAAAATTTAATCACTAACGGTAGATCATTAATGAATAACGAAAACAAAATAGGTCCAAGATGGCTACCCTGAGGTACTCCTGATTTAACATCAATATTCTTAGATAAAGAATTGTTAAATAGAACGCGTTGTTTTCTGTTACTTAGATAAGATTTAATCCAATCCAACCAAACCGTTGTTTGTGAATCCCATTAAAGATAACTTTTTTACAAGAAGATTGTGATTTACTTTGTCAAAGGCTTTGCTGAAATCTGTATAAATAGCATCAGTATGTTGGCTTTTGGTAAATCCCCGGTTAACTAAAGTTGTAAGGTGTAACAGGTTTGTAGTTGTAGAGCAACCTTTTCGGAAACCGTGTTGAAATGGTGACAATACGGAGGAGATATTATGACATAGTTGTTCTGTTAAACATTTCTCGAATAGTTTTGGAATATTACTCAATTTAGCAATACCTCTATAATTTGTTACCGCCGATTTATTACCAGATTTAAATAAAGGTATAATGTAGGACTCCTTCCACTGTTTAGGAAAATAACCGTATTTGATGGATACATTAAACATAATCGATAGAGGAGTAGCTAAAGCATGAGCACAATTAGTTAGCAAGCAACTGGGTATGCCATCAGGTCCATGATAAAATGAAGATTTTAAGCTTTTAATACATTTTTTTATATCTGAAGTGGTAAGAAGTGAAAACGATAACGACTGTTGTTCAGTTAAAGGGATTGGATAATTGACAGAATCATCATAGCGAGCATCAGAATACGTAGTTGCAAAAAAATCGGCAAACATGTCACTTATCAGTAAATCATCACTAGACTCATTAGATAAATATTTCATGACAGGTGGATATCCACACGACTTCCGCTTTGAATTAACAAATTTATAGAACGCCTTCGGATCTCGTTTAAAATTTAGTTTCATATTGTTTAGATATTCATTATATAATTTCGTATTAAGTAAGTGATATTCAGCTCGTGTAACTGAATATTTACCATAATCTGTAAGAGAACCAGATTTCTTGTAGTTTTTATAACGTTTATTTTTTAAATTTTTGATTCTCGATAATTGTTTAGAGCTCCACGGCGGGCCAGAAAGTTTACGAACGTATTGTTTTGGGATGCAATCTTCCATATACGTAAAAATTGTTTCATAAAAAATATTAATCATGTCATCAATAGCAGTTAAAGAATTGTTGGAAATTGATAACAGTTGTAGCCAGTTTGTATTACATAGAAGAAAATTTAAATCGTTGTAATTAGCACGTTTAAAACAGAAAGTTTTTACGGGTTTGTCCAGTTTTTTACGATTAAGTACCAGTGGTAAATTACAGCTGATTTCAATAGTAGGATGGTAACAGTCCTCAGGTTTTGTAATTGGATCAGTTCGTTTTAGAGAGCAGTCTGCAGGTTCATTAACAAACACTAAATCCAGCATTCTTCCAATATTGTTATAAATACCGTTAATTTGAAAAAGGCAAAGCTCAGATAAATTTTCCAGAAATTCATCAATCCATTCATTTGACTTTAATGGTGAATAATAGAAGGAATCAGATAAAAAAGTCCAAGAGATCAAAGGTAGATTAAAATCGCCAAAAACAAAAATTGAATCTTCAGGATTTGCTCTTAACACGACTGACTTAATACACTTCAAATGCTCAAAATATAGTGAACTATCAGATTTTGGGGGAATATATGAACAGGTTATAAAAACACGTTTACTTATCAGTTTTATCTGAACTCCAATAAATTCAATTTTATGAGACGAACCAGATACAATTACTTCAGATGAAAGAAGGCTAGAGACTGCAATCATAACACCACCACCCGTAGTTTCGGTTTCTCTATCGAGTCTATAAATATGATATGCTCCACAAAGTATCTCTGTATTAAAGATTTTATCATTTAACCAGGTTTCCGTAAATATTATGACGTGCTGATTAAAATTAAAACTTTCAATAAAAAGCTTAGATAATTTAGATTTTATTCCATTTACGTTTTGGTAGGTTAAACACAGCTGATTATCAGAAGCAAGCTTTAGTTTTTTTGATTACTTGTCATACGTGATGAAGAACGGGGAACATTATTAAATCGCTTATTCTCTTATTCTTAAATCGAGATTGATAGAGAGATATTAATTCAGAAATTATATATGTATGGGATAAGAGAAAATGAAATGCAATGGTTTAAATCATATCTTACAAATCGAAAACAAATAACTAAAGTTAACGGTATCAAATCAGATAAAATTGATAATGAATTTGGTGTACCACAGGGATCATTAGGAGCATTATTATTTATAATATATATAAATGATATGCCCAACATCTTAGAAAAATGTGAAATTGTTTTATATCCTGATGATACATTGATTTATGCTAATGGAAATACAGAGGGAGAATGTGCAGATAATTTAAATCAAGACATGAAAAACATAAACAATTGGCTCAAAATGAACAAATTAAAACTAAATGCAAGTAAAACTGAAATAATGGAAATTAACAACAACAGTAGCGTAATTTTAAAAATAAATAATCAAGTAATTAAAAAAGTTAATCAAATGAAATATCTCGGTTTCATAATCGACAAGGACTTAAAATTTAAACAGCACGTTGAATATATATGTAAAAAAAATTGGCAAAAAAATCGGGTTCTTTAAACGGGTGCGAAATAAATTATCGATAATAACGGCAATTAATATGTACAATACTATAATAAAACCACATTTTAAATTTGGATCCACAATACTATAAACATGCTGCACAATAACACAATTAGATAGACTGCAAAAACTCCAGAATAAAGCTATGCGTGCAATATTAAAATGTAATAGATATACTCCAATACAAACAATGCTTGATACATTAAAATGGCTTAATATACAACAAAGATTGACTTTAAATATACTGAACTTTGTCCATAAAATGAAGATGGGAAATGCTCCAGAATATTTAATCGATCAGCTTAACTATGTGGGAGAAGTTCAACCATATAACCTACGAAACGCAGACAACTTTAGATTACAAAGGGTGACAACGACAGCAATGCAAAGATCGTTGTTCTTCAAGGGACTAAAACTATATAATATGCTTCCTAATTATATCAAATAGGAAAGAAACAGTAACATCTTTAAAAGAAATATCTCAATATTTGTTAAAAATAATGAAAATAACACAATTCATGAACATTTATAAAATTGTTAAATATTATGTTATAAAGTTCAATTAAAAGTATAATAAATACTACTATTACAATCAAAAAAAAAAAAAAAAAGTTGAGTTGAGTTGAGTTGCTTGACGATTTTTGTATCGTATGCAGGGTGAACATTTGTTGATGACCAGGCTAATCAAGTTTTGAAGCTTGGGAATCCAATAGCCTGACCAAATTACTCGCAGCATAAACTGATTTCCTCCATGTAGGGTTACTAAATGGACATGAAGGGTAAGTAATTTGGCAAAGCAGCTTGCATAGGGTAATAAAACTGGGTGTCTCTCATCATAAGTTAAACAACTTGACTTCGCTAATCGGCCATTTGCACGAATAATATTTTTTGAGTCTAAAAAGGGTGTAAGGGTAAGCAGGTTACTCTTTTTGGGTATTGAGATTATCTTTTGCAAACATTATACTCGTCTGTAAAGTATTGGGTTTGACATAAAGTTATCAGTCTTTCTTTAGTTGAGTTTATCTCTTGAGACTCGAGGGAAATGCTAGGGTGATTTAATAAAATATTGAGTCTTTCGTTGGCTGAAGTCGTATTATTACTATCAGGAGCAATTCCTTCATGACGAGCGAGGTTTCATCGGGTTAATGAGATACGGTCATAAAACCGATACACATATGACATGACCCGTAAGGATTTAGACCATTTTGAAAATTTAATCAAAATGTCAGGGTTTTCTGTGTCGTCTGGGTTGGTATTACGAGTTGTTACGAAAGATTGGCTGGGTTTTGCCTCAGCTTTAGTTGTAAATTTTTGTGTAGTTATCGGCCATTTTGACGATGGGTCTTTCAGCCATGAAGGCCCATTCCACCAGAGGGAATTTGCTGCTAATTCATCGGGATTACAGCCACGGCTGGCAACATCCGCTGGGTTATCGTGGGAAACGACGTGACTCCAATTTTTGACTCCGACAGTTTCAGATATTGCCGCAGCTTTTATGGGTGCAACTCTAGTTTTAGCGAATAACAGGTTTGTGAAACTTGGTCCATCTACGGGTGTTACCCTAGCGTATAAAACAGCTGAGTAGGCTTTCTCAGATGCATCCGAAAAACCATGAAATTTAATTTCAGCTGAGGTTGTGTAATGAATCCATCTGGGAATTCGAATTTTTTCAATATTATCATAATATTTTAAAAACTATTGCCATCTTATCAGGGTGAGGGGTTTGAGACATTCGTCCCAGGCCGTGTTGTCCTGCCATATTTGCTGCATAATAATTTTAGCAGAAATGACAATAGGCGCTAACCAACCAGCTGGGTCAAATAGGCGCGCAATATCAGATAAAACTGTGCGCTTTGTGTATGCCGATTTTCTCTCAATCGTGGGTACATTGAAGAAAAATGTGCCTTCTTTTGCATTTCACCGAATGTCAAGTGTTTTCGCATTGTGCGATTTGAAAGGGTTAATAGATCGATATCGAGCAGCTGATCTTCGGGTAATGAGTGCAAGAGATCTGCAGTGTTCGAAATCCATTTCCTCAATGGAAAGCCGGCTGAATCTAGCACTGTGATCAACTCTTGTTGAGCTGTTTTAGCATCATTAATGGTATGAGCACCAGCTAAAAAATCGTCAACATACATATTGCTTGTCAAAATTTGAGAAGCTATTGGGTGGGTAGTTCGAACATCTTTAGCCAGTTCTAATAAAGTTCGAATTGCCAAATATGGTGCGCAATTGACTCCGAATGTGACTGTTTGAAGCTCGTAATCTTTTATGGGTTCGTTGACGCTTTTACGAAATAGTATTCGCTGAAATTGGGTTTGGGTAGAGTTCAATAAGGTTTGTCGATACATTTTTGTAATGTCGGCTTTAAGAACAGTCTTATAAAAGCACCATTTTAAAATTACTACAAATAAGTCTTGTTGTAACGTGGGACCAGTAAATAACGCATCGTTTAAGCTTCTACCGTTTGTAGTTTTGCTAGAAGCATTAAAAACAATTCGAACTTTTGTCGTAACACGATCCACTTTTACGACAGCGCGATGGGGTAAATAATACTGATCAATTGAAGAAGTATTTGGGTTATATTTAATAGGTTTCATGTGACCTAAGCTCTATATATTCTTGCAGCGCGTTATCATATTCCAGTTTTAGCTCGGGTTTTTCATCAAATTCTTCTCGTTCCTTAGATATTGAGCCATTGCTATATGACGAGAGTTTCCTAACTCCATCTGTGGGGTTCGAAACGGAAGATTGACCTGATAACGGCCATCGGGTAAGCGTTGGGTTGTCTCCGTAAAATATTCTTCGCAAAAAGAATCTTCGGCAGACTTGACGGGTTTTTTGGGGACTTCTTCAATTTCCCAAAATCTAGTAAAAGATTTATCAAGTGTGCTTGAGTTGAAAACCGATACGACTGTTGGGTTTCGCGCGATTCATCAACTGGGCCTGTCAATATCCATCCGAACTTGGTTTCCTGAGCGATTAGGGTATCGAGAAAACTATTCCTTACACCTGTTAAGAATATCTCCGGGTACTATTCGCTGCCAATTAACATGTCGACAGGTCGGCTCTCATAGAACTTCGGGTCAGCTAATTGAATTTCGCCTAGATTCTTGGTAATATTTGGGCTTATATCATGGGTGGGTAAGTGACTGGAAACTCTTTTTACGACAATTGCTTGCATTGTCATTATAAAATCTCTTTGGGTGTTAGACCTTAACGTCACATCGCATAATTTATTTGATTGAGAAGAACCAAGATCTTCTAATCCTGCGATTTCAGCGATTATGGGTGTAGTGGGTATTTGCAACTTTCGCCTAAATTTGTCAGTGATAAAACTGTCATCTGATGCTGGGTCAATGAGTGCTCTCGGCTGGAACAGTTCGCCATTAACTGCAACATTTAGAATCGCGGTTCCTAATAATTTCTTTCTATTATAGTGAGATTTATTTCCAGGGGTACCCGTTGCGAAAGATTGCGCCGCATTCCGCGAAGTTGATTGTTCAGCCAGATCATTCGTATTATTTTCGGTATTTCGGGTATTCGCGGAAGCATTGGGTTTGTGTAGAAGGGTATTGTGGCGATTACCACACTGCCTGCAGGTAAATGTGTTGAGGCACTCCTTAATTGCATGAGCAACAAGCAATTGTAGCAGATTCCGTTCTTTTTAACGAAATCAATTCTCTCATTTACTCCCAAAGAGATAAATTTAGGGCACTCTCTGAGAGTATGATTGCTCTTGCAAAGTCTGCAAATTGAACCGTCGGGTTTGTTGGGTGAGTGGGTTATGTTAGAGTGTGGGTGGGTTGGGTTGGAGTGTTTTACTCTTTGATCATTTTGAGATTTTCCAAAATAAGTCTGCTTTTTGGGTTACAGTGAGAAAAGTATTTCCTCTTCTCTCATTCTGATTACGATTATCAGAAAAATTCTTGGGTTTGGGGTTTGGGTTTTGATTTGAATAAAAAATCTTTGCATCGCAGTAGTATGGAGATGAGAAACCATTAAGTCTTAATTGCTTTTTTTAGTTGGGCCAGCAAAATGTCTTAATTGTTTTTTTTTTTTGCATGCCCATAGTGTAAAAGGGTTGATGGGAATGCAGGAGAGTAGTATGAATAAAAAGTTTGTGCGTGCTCATAGTGTAAAAGGGGGTGGTAGAGAAAAAAAAGGCTGACCACCGGAAAATGAACGGCTGAAAATAAGCTAGCCGTCTGAAAATGGAAATTTGCGTTCTCATTATGTAAAATTTGGTTTGATTTAGTTTCTTTATTTTTTTGGTTTGTTCTTGACGAAACTTGATCGTTTCTAATAAATATAGCTTAATTACCAAAAATCATATTTTGATTTAGCATTTTTTTGTTTGTTCACTTGATCGTTTCTAATAAATATAGCTTAATTACCAAAAATCATATTTTGATTTAGCATTTTTTTGTTTGTTCACTTGATCGTTTCTAATAAATATAGCTAAATTACCAAAAATCATATTTTAATTTAGCAATTTTTTTGTTTGTTCTTCACAAAACTTGATCGTTTTCTAATAAATATAGCTTAATTACCAAATATCCGTTCTTTATATTAAAAAGAAACAATCAATATTGCTGGGGTCCAAAACAATGATTTTCATTATAATTACCCAAAACATTGTATCTTGCAACAATGTCTAGATCAGAAAACACAAGTCAGCAAATATAAGTAATATTTTAAAGTTTAGACTTGATCGAATTTCACAAAATTGTGTAGTTTAGAATTATTCATTTTTTTGTTTTTGGCATTTTTGTTTGTTTTTGACAAAACTTGATCGTTTGCATCTAGGGGTTGCTATTTAAAGTACAGATTTCATAATATTTTATTTTAATTTCTTTTTATTTACAACAGCATTTACTTTATTTTTTAATTAAATGTATTAAAAATGTACATGTTTATCGTATAAATTTATGAGATTGTTTACATAATCTGTTCTATATAAATTTAATTCTAAAAAAATCGTCAAAGTAGCAACCACCATGGACGCTGCATCAAATTCATTATTAAAGAAATTTCATGATCTCAAGAATTTCACAAAATTGTGTAGTTTAGAATTGTTTATTTTCTGTGACGATGATTATATGCTATGATCGAATTTCACCATAATGTAGTAGAAGTGACTGTATAAATTTTTAGTGATAAGTGATTTTCGTAGAAAATTTAATTCAGTATCTTACACTACATCGAAAAGTGAGTTACTCCAATTTTGAAAAATAAATAAGTGAATTTAAAATAAAACATTTATCCAAAACTAAAAAAGTAAATTTCTTACAAAACAAATAAAAAAAATAATTTGGTTTTGATCCTTAAATTATTACCATCAAAAAGAGTGTTACTCCAGTTTTTGTAAAATGAATAAGTGAGTTTAAAAATAAAACATTTATCCAAAACTAAAAAAAAGAAGTAAATTTTTTATAAAACAAATAAAGAAATAATATAACAAAAAAGTCACAAAATGAGTTTTAGAAATGTGTCTTTAAACAAGAAACAACATTGTGTTGAATGTGGGAAGTTTTTCCTTAATGATTCCACGATGAGAGAGCATGAAAGGACTCATGTAACTTCTTCCAATAAGTTATGTGTTCCTTGCAATCTACTAGTTAGTAGATTAAACTATGCACAACACTTGCGAACAGTTCAACATCGCAATAACTGCAGCATGAGGATAATCCACCCTAGACTCACTCTAAGAAGCAGTGATTATAGTGAAAGGTTAGCAATTTATATGCTAGAAAACGAGAAGGAGGATATTCTAATGCCTGAAGAATTTTTTGGAAAAGAGGAAGTCATTTTGACAGAATTATTTCAAGATTGTCAAGCTAAACACATAACATACAAGTTCAATATGGAGCTTGTGTGTGATTATGTAAAAATAGCTGATGATGAAATGATGCTAACTACAATTGCCCACATAACAAAAATGATCATGGTGACATTAAGTGATGATTTAAAAACTATTTATGATGAGCAAACTGAAGAAATTCGGAACAAAATGTCTGAATTCCAAGAAAGAGATAGTGGGTGGTCTCTTATAGCCATAAAACTACTTAATATTAATGTTAATGAAGTAAACATTATAAGAGGATCGCAATACATCCCTCTACCAATTGAGTTAGTAAGGAAACAAGCATTAACAAATATTCACAATGAAGATGTCTACTGCTTCAAATGGAGTCTTATTGCCGCACTGTATAATGAAAGGGAATTATCTAATTATGAACAAAAACAATGCTCATCATACAACATTGCGAACATAGCTGCAGACAGAATAGCAGTGAACAATGTGGAATTGAATTTTAGCAATCTTATGTTTCCACTAAGTCTAAAAACTTGAAAGCCTTTGAAAGACAAAATGTTGATATAAGTGTCAAAGTATTCGGATACGAAAAGAAAAGGATAGTCGGACCTTACTATCTAACGAAGGAGGAGAAGCAAAATCACATAAATCTTCTTCTTCTCACGAAGGAAGATAGATCCCATTATGTCTTAATTAATGACATTTCAAGGTTAGTTTGATTTAATGTTTTGATAACTATTAAAATTATTTCTAATTCATTTTTTTATTTTTTTCTATAGGTTTATTCGCAACAGTTTGACAGGACATCATGGAAGAATATTTGTATGTAATGCGATGACCTTTACTTAGAAAATAGCGAGGAACTTTTACTGCAACACAAACAAAAATGTAATAAAATTTGCACTAGAATGCCCGATGAAGCTAACGCCATCATCAAATATTCGAATGTGCATAAAGAAGTAGATGTTCCATTTACAGTTTATGCGGACTTTGAGACCATTTTAAGAAACATAAATGAAGGGGTAGGTGCTAAACTACTAAGATCCGAAGGCACATTCCATGTGCATTTAGCTATTTCATAAAATGTAGTTTTGATGAACACTTAGATAGTTTTAAAATTTATTTTGGTGATGATGCGCCTAAAGTTTTTGTTCAGGATTTAGTTCACGATTTAACACATATTTATAAAAATTATATATTTAAAAACGTTGAAATCAAAATGACAGCAGATGATATTAACTTTCATAATACTTCTAACATTTGTCATATTTGCGAAAAGGAATTTTTTTTCTCAAAAGTTAAAGACTACTGTCATTTCACAGGCAACTCATAGCGATTGTAATTTAAAATGTATTAAACCTAAATTTATTCCTGTATTTTTTCACAACTTCTCTGCATACGATTGTCATATGTTCTTTAAACATCTAAATACTATTCCAAATAGTTATATACGTGTAGTTCCTCTCAACAAGGAATTATATATATCGTTATCTTTATATCTACCAGTTTTTGAACATACGACTAAAGAAAAATTTGAAATAAGATTTCTCGATTCTTTCAGATTTATGTCTTTCAGCTTAGATTCGCTAGCAAAAAATCTAAATGCTGATGATTTGTATATTGTCCGCAAAAACTTCGTTGATGAAAATCATTTTAATTTAATTAGGAGAAAGGGTGTTTTTCCATACTCCTATATAGACTCTTTCGAAAGATTTAATGAGACTGAACTCCCCAGTCGAGATAAGTTTTTTAACATTTTAACTGAAGCGGAATGCTCCGAAGAAGACTATGAACATGCTAAAAATGTCTGGAGAGAATTCAGATGTAATAATCTGTTGTATTACGCAAAACTGTATTTAAAAACGGATGTGCTCTTGTTGGCGGACATTTTTCAAAACTTTAGGAAAGTTTGTAAAACTATATATAAATTAGATCCACCCCATTTTTATACCGCCCCAGGTCTTTCATGGGACGTAATGCTCAAGACGACAAAGAAAGAATTAGATCTATTCACAGATAAAGATATGTATCTCTTTATACAAAATGGAATAAGGGGGGGGGGGGGGGGGGTCTCGTGCAATGTGCGCAGAGACATGCTAAAGCCAATCATAAGTATATGGATGATTTTGATAGTACAAAACTATCAGAATATTTATCTTACTTAGATGCAAATAATTTGTACGGGTGGGCAATGTCCCAGTATCTATTTATCTACATTTGGTATGCTATTGTATGAGTGCAAATCTATGAGAGCACATTCATAATCACCATTTAAATCTATTGGAGGAAAATAGTTTGCCGATAAATTGGAGGAATTTCCGCTCAATGTTAATGTTATTGACATTTTGCTAGTCTAATAGTAGGTGATGAAAATGAAACAAAATTTTTTATTTTTTAAACAATAAAAATTCCTTTATTTTATAATCTTAGTTATTATCTTATAATATTTCATTTTCATTAATCCAAGAATTGTGTTGATTTGTGAAACCTAACCATTTAACATATGCTCTGTCATCCTTAGTTTTAAGAATTTTTTCAACTAGATAGGGTATCAGGAAAGCGAGTCTTTGAAAGTTCTTCATCATAAAATGCACCTTCAATTTTATTTCCTTGATAATCTTCCAAAATATTTGTCGCAGGAAAATGTATTGTTAATAGATCTGATTTTAAAAATTTCTGTTGTCCAGTTTGGGATGTACCCCTTTTCAAAAATGTGTTTGTATTTACTGATGCGTACGTGATCTCCAACATGAAATTTTGAGACTTTATACATTTTTAGGTGGTTGTATACTGTGTTTAGCAACATTTTCTCATTATTATAATTAACCTTAATGGGCGCCATTTTAATTGTGCGATGTATTTTTTTATTATATTTGTCAACTAATTCTTTATACAAGTCAATCCAATGATATGATCCATTGTAGCTAAATTCCTTCCACATCATACCTTTAAGAGTTCTATTGAATCGTTCAACAATAGACGCCTTCATTACACTATACGTTGAGTAGTGAATAATATTTCGACTTTTCATCAAATTACTAAAGATTTTATTAAAAAATTCCTTTACATCGTCAGTATGCAAGTTTTTCGGTACACGACCCAAATTAAAAATATTTTCCATTGCTTTACAGACATCTGATGCATTTTTAGATTTGAGAGGTGCAGCCCAAGCAAATTTTGAGAATGTGTCAATGACTGTCAGCAAATATCGATAATCATTGTTATCCGATGAATAATTCCCCATTTCAACTAGATCAGCTTGCCATAAATCATCTATACCTTTTATAACAACTCTTCGACGTTTAAAATTTTTTCGAGCTTGCTTATGCAACTCTTTTACTAGAATTCTTTTTGTATCCACTGGCAGCTTGTATAATACATTATTATGATACTATACATCTTGTTTATTATTTAAATACTTTGATTTAGTTAGGAGCCCCTGCAAACACGATTTCCTCCGGCAACACTTTAAGTAGCACTTCCTCCGGCAGCACTTTTAGTAGTAAAGTTTTCAAGTACTTCATTTGTTGACACAACACCTCAAGTTCTCCGTCAATGTAAAATTTTTGATTTTGATTAATATCAGAAATTTTATTATATATTAAATCATCATTTTTATTTATTTTCAAAAGTAAGTCCGTTTGAATTTGGTTGATTTGTGTGAGTAGAAAAGCTTTTGTGACGGCATCGTTTTCTTCCACAGGGGACGCAACATTTTTCAATCCTCTTGTTTTTGACATTAAGATTTTTATCGTCATCCACAATGACGCCAAACATTTTCGAGTCATTCTTGCTTATTATATTATTGTACTTAAACTTAGAATTGTAATAGTGTCCGAACTTGTCGACAGACATTTTCGGTATATTGAATTAACTCATAAACTATATATATTATATTATTATATTTGCTTCCTGCAATTCTTCGATGATTGATATGATTTCATTATTATGATTGTTATGACCAGCAGCTTGAGAAGCTATTAAAAGTCTTAGACGATCAACTAACTCATTCGGATCATCCCAATAAATATAATTGGTAGCGTCCTGGGTTATCAGTGCGGGGGTCGTGGGTTCGATTCCCACCAGAGGCACTGGTCTGTTTTCGCTACAACGCGCCGAAGGCCATAGTAGCTAGTGCTCGGTTAGGGTAATAGTATATAATTTGTAATTATATGATTATTAATTAAAAAATAAAATAAAAAAACTTCATAAGACCGCTACCTGTTTTTTCATTTTTAAATAATTTGCTAATAATGGTTTTATACTTGTATGCCCGAGTGCCTTTTATTTGTCCATCAGCTTTATAATCTCTTTTGTGAGCATTTGTAGCGATTAAAATTTTTTTGTAAATATTCAATTCTGTTTGATCATAGTTTTGTGGGACTCTATAAAACATTAACTGAAGCAAACCAGGTGTAAGCAACCAATTTTGGTTTCCTACCATAATTTTATCTTCACCCAAATTTATATAGCTATTGCCAAATTTCCATTCGCCATTCGAGTCTTTATGGGGGCCATAAATTGTATCTAGTTCATTTTTTCGACCCAGATGTGATAAATCTGTTGGACTTATTGTTGTATTATTGTTAGTAACATTAATTGGAGATTCTGCTTGCTGATAAATATCATCATCATCATTCTCACCTTCAACTGTATTGTATTCATTGCTTGTAGAAACTTTCTTTGGGGTACTTGTTTCCAGTTTCATTGGTAGCTTGCTAAACGATAAACTCGTATCATTTTTGATTTCATTTTTAATTTCTTCTTTTTCTCTATCAGAAATATTCTTTCTTTTATTAGAAATGTTTATAAGTTCATTTAATGGTTTGGTTATGGGCTTAAATCTATCTTCCAATCTATCATGTGTGTTAGTTTCACCCACTTTTATGCTTCGAAATTTCCTCTTCAAAGCATTTCTTGTCTTTACCAGTTCCTCCAACACTTCAGTCATATTAATTACAAAAACCAGGAACAGACCACAAAACAGACTAGGAAAATACCACGAACAGTTCAGGAACAGAGGAGGAACTGACCAGCAGCGTATCAAGAGTTTGATAATATTAGGTTTAATCAATTTGTTTAATTGATAATCCTTTTGATTCAAGAGCGCAGACTTTACTAATGACATCTTAGTACTTCAACCTCCTTATATTTCGATAAAAATATTAAATGACTTTCTATATCGACCAGCATTTAAGTCATCATCTTTACTTATTGTTAAAAATCCATATTTATCTTTCCAACATTCTCGACATATTTCGCAAAACTGCTCAAAGGTCATATCCGTTCCAACATGATCACTATACACATGCTTCATATTCATTGCATCCTGCTTAAACATTATAATCATATTGGCATTATCTCATATCAACTTAATGGCTTCTCATCTCCATACTACTCGTTGCTAACGGACTCAAGACCTTTATATTCTGAACTCAAAAAATGGTCTTATTCTAACCAAGAAGGAGTTTCAGCGCTGTCTACCAGAGTTCTTTCAAATGTGACAAGGGTTTCCCTGGGTAGTCTGTTTGTACATAGGTACACAATAATCGGATCCCAATTCTCGGTATCAATATCCAAACTAATTAAAGTTGAAATACAACTATTAATCGTCCTCTGTAGACTTCTAATAGCTGAACCACATTGGACATTAATATGGGGTAAATTAAATAATCTACGCAATTGTGCATTAATCTGCATGCGCTTATTTTCATATTGCTTGGTCAACTCTTTCCAGGCAATATCAAATCCTGCGTTTGATAATGGTGCGTCGTCAACTATTCTCCTGGCTTCTTTTAGGGTTTTCTCCTTAAGATGACATAATTTTTCAATGCCACTTTTGCGCTTGTTGGTGCCGATAATAGCCTTAAACAAGTCTCTAAATGCGGCCCAATTTTGGTATTCGCTGTCAAATATGGTTATATCGCAAGGCGAAACGTGAATTTGTGGGGAATCATTGCGGGTCATTTGCAATGGTTGGAGATGATTTTATGACCTCGGGTTCTGCCAGTTTGGTAGCTTCTTTAAGAGCATCTTTTAATGAGACAATTCTGCACCTAAAATAGGCCTTAGCTTTCGAATATTCTGTGTCAATTGTTTCCATATCAAATTTCTTCAACTCCTTTGGGTCCTCTAAATGCGGAGATTCCTGTATAGTCTCGTATCGGGTACTAATCTTCTTCCACAGATCCTCAAGTCACTGACCGTGGACTATCTCTTAATCTCCTATACTCATCGTCAAATGATCTCAACTCTTTCTGGGCCAAATATAAAAAGCCTTTGCACAAACTTTTAAATTGAGACATGATCCGAAACTAGGGGTAATCACAACAAATTGAGTTAAAAGCGACTTTCGGGTAGAAAATAGTTGAAAAAAAGGGGTAAAACGCACTTTGTTCTCAGTGTATGGGGTAAAACCTTAACAAACTTTACTATTTGCGCTAGCAAAAACGGGTTAAAATTTAAGTTTACCGTAATAAGTGGGTTAATGGTGGTCCAAAACGGGTTAATTACTTGTTTGTGGGTGAAAAATGGTTAAAATTCTGGTTTTCCGTACAAAACGGGTTATCGGTGGTACAAAATGGGTTAAATAACCGTTTGTGGGCTACAAAGGGTTAAAATTATACATTTTATAGGTGTATGGGTGAGAATGGGCTAAATGTTTCCAATTTCAGGGTTTCCGGTCACAAATGGGTTAAAATTATCTAAATTTATAAATTTGCCGGTAATATATGGGTTAAAATATGGGTTTGCTGTTTTTAGCGGGTTAAAATATTTTAATAACACCTTTTTTATTATTCCGCGAGTTAAATTTGCGTTTACCTTACAAAAAAAGGTTAATTAAAATTTTCCGGTACAAAAAGGGTTAATAAAGTGCCTGCGGCACAAAAGGGGTTATTTGAGAGTAACAAATATTTATATGAGTAAATATATTTATTTTCTCAATAAAATTTTTATAATCAACAAAAAACTGCACTTACCGACCTGGTTTTTGTAGGGTACCTTACTTGTCTTTCTTTTATGTATGTGTGTGTTTTTGTTTTTTTTTTTCTTCTTGTAGGTTGATGTTAATCAAAGATTTTGTTGCTGTTTGGAGTTGTTGTGACGTATAAGCGCTTAGCACTTGTTGTTATTATTATTAATTTCTTGTTTTTTGTATTTTAAAGTCTTTTGAAGTTTTTAGCTTTTTTTTTGTTTTTTTTCCACTTTTTAATACGTTTGTTTTGTTTTGTTCTTATTTATTTATATTTGCACTAAACAAATATTTTTAGGGTGGGTTTTTGTTTATTTTAAATTGCTTATGTTAACACTTAAAAACTTTTTCTTCTATTTTTTTACTTGGTCACTGATTTTATTATGTTTGTTAAAAAACTGATTTATTCTTATTTTTGGATTTTTTTTTGAAAAAATGTATAAACTAAACAAAATTTTTTTTATCACAACAACCAATAACATCAATATTTTAAATGCAATATTTTTTCTTTTAATTTCAATGGGTGAAAATTGTTAAAAAAGAATTCGTTGTTCACTGTCACTTTTTCTTTTTCTTCCTTCTTGTGTTGTTTTTGTTTAACTTTCTATTGTACACTAAAAATGTTAACAATTTAAAATTGTTTATTGAAAAAAAAAAAATTTTTTTCTAATTATTTATTTTAAAGTTGTTTTTAATTTAGCTTGTTTGGTTTTAGCTATTTTTTAAGGGTTGTTGTTTTTTTTTTACAGGTTCTTGTTGTAGATTTTTGTTTCGCTTGTTCACTTTTTATGTTCTGTTTTTAAACTTAGCCTTTTGATTGTAATTCTGACTTTTTTTGTGCTATTTTTTAATTTAAGTTTTAATTTAAAAGAGATTTTATTTTACTGTTGTTTTTTATGTGTAAATGTTTTTGTGGACTGTATTTATTTAGGTCTCTTTTTTCCTAAAGGACCATGAAGAATCGGGATAACGGGGGGTTCGGTATATAAAGAGAATACTGAACAAATCTTTAAGCGGGAATCTATTTATATAAAGAAAAAGATGGCGGTATGATTAAACGTTATAATGGATTTATTCTTCTTAACCTTTATGTAAAGGCCTTGAGTTAAATTTGTAAGGTTATGTTAAGTTATAAATTTCAATATTTTTTAATAACAATTTTCGGGTTTGTATAATGCACATTAATTTATCTTTCAGGAATTTTATAACAATTTTTAGTATTTATAATTTATATTAATTTACACTTCACTTTGGGTAAGTAAATCAAAATTTGTGGTAAGTATTCAATACTTTTTATATAGTTTTAAGTTTAGGGTTTAAGTTACACTTTAGGTAAGTAACTAATACGATTTTAGATTTAATCTTTGTTTAGTTTTAAGATTCACGGTAAGTATAATTTACAATAAATTTTTGATCTTAGGTTAACTTTAGATTTAAGTACTTTAGATTTAGGTAGAAGAAATTTTACTTTGCGTAATTAACACGGGAGCTGTTGCTTAGTTGGTTGTTGAAAACTTATTAATTTTTAAAGATGACAAAATAAAAGAACACAAGTGACCATATAAGAAGAGAGAGCAAAAGCCCTCGGCTAAAGCTCTTTTTGCTAGTCAAACATTTCTTACTGCAATGATGTTTGATGCAGTTTATGGTTAATTTGTCTCTTGAAGGCGTTGATGAAGTTGTTTTCAGGGATGGGATTGCATTCTTGTTCACTAAAGTGAACACCCACATTTTATAGAACAAAAAAAAGTGGGCTAACTTCACTGCAGTACACAGTAGAGTGAAGTTGGCCCACTTTGTTATGTAAATTACAAACTTAAATTTAAAAACAATAAAATACAAAAAAAGAATAAGCTAACTGAATAATAATAAAAAATTAAAAAAAGTTTGTCATGTGGAGCCATTTTAAATCTAAAGGGGCCGGTTAAAAAAAAATTAAAATCTTAGAAAAATTTCCTCATTCCAGTTTTTATATATGTTATTTAAAAAATTTAAGAAATCTGAGTAAAGTTTCCTGACTACAGTTTGTATATTATTCAAAAAGTTATTGCAGATTTATGAAAAAATCTAAAGGACGAAGGATATACGGATATCAAACTGAACCATGGAGCTATACTTCATAAGAGGGACATTCAAAAAAAAATTAAAAGTCTTAGGAAAGGTTCTCCACTCCAGTTTTATATATGTTATTAAAATAGATATCGCAGATTTGTGATAAAAATTCAAGGACGAAATAAGAACACAAGGATATCAAACTGAACCATGAGTGTATCCTTCAAAAGATGAAATTTCGAACAAAATTTGAAGACCATAACTTCAGTTTTTGGAAACAATTTTCTATTATATGAAATGTTGATAATGAATCCTACTATGAGTAAAAAATATATGTCGCTGCCGGCCGAAAAATAACACAATAAAATAATAAACTCTCAATGATCGAAAGCAATTAAATTTTTTATACATACTCTACGATAAAATAGTATTGATATTGTTTTCGAATATAAAGTTATAAGAGAATATTTTATTTCTCTTAATTGTGAGTTTTTACTAACCAATAAAAATGCATTTGGGTGTATATATTTCGTTTTCTTCGATCTCTACCTAAATTAACCTCTTCTCTGAACACATCAGTAGTTTTATTTAACTATTTAATGGTTCAAAAATGTAATTAATTACATATTTGTTCAATTATTTTACTTTAATTACAAATTACATGTAATTGCAATTCAAAATTTTCAATTACAATTACATGTAACTAGTAATTGCATTTCTTCCAGTTACAATTACATGTAATTGTAACTAAATTTTTATATGACAATTAGAAGTAATTGTAGTTTTTTTTAGTCCCTCATTTCAATTACAATTATTTGCAATCGTAATTGAAAAAACCAATTACTAATTACATGTAATTTAATTGTAATTGAAACCACCTAAGTCTGCTTCAAGGTATAATATGATATTTTAGTCATTGAAACACCGAAATTATTAGTGCTCATTAAAAAGGTCCCCACAGGCAAAGAAAAAACATGGTTGAGCGAACCATATTCGAAGAGCATCATACATTGTTGGATTTATAATTGCGACAACCACGTTACTATGTTTGTGACAACCATGCTTTTATCTGCTTCTGTATCATAATATGATAGTTAGATTGCCATATTATGGTTCCAAATACATTCCAATATTATCATATTATGGTTCTGTAAATTTGTATCTGCAAATTTGTATCATAATATCTGCCCTACAGTATTCTCCCAGCATTCTGTTGAAGCTGAATGAAAAAGATATGCGTGTTTTTTAATAGTATATTTATTTAAAAATTCACATATTTATATAAACTAAGGTTTTAAATTATTTAAGTAATCAAATTGTCTTTGCCCTGAAGAATAAGCTTTGTGAAATATTGTGTCAGCTATACGAGCTATACATGTGATTACAGAATAAAGCATGCATAAAAATATTGTTAAGAATACAATTTCACAATACATTTATAATGATCACACCATGTTTGCAGCAATCATCACAATTGCATTATAACCATATTATAGTCCTAGTTATCATAATATGATCATTGATAAGAATTTCATCATCATTTATTACGATATTATGAGTATTGCAAATATATTATGATTATTTCGTACTACATACTTAAAAGCACGTGCATTTTGTTTAAATTTTTCTTTCACATTTTTTTTTTTTTTAACAATATTTTTGCGTAATTACAAATATTTTTGCGTAAATACAAAACAAAGCACTTTTTTAAATTAAAAAATTACTTTATTTAAGGAGTGCGCGACAATTAAGCTGTTGCCTAGACTACTAGGGCAGACCGAGTTGAGACTACAATTTATTCCTTCTAAACAAATCATCATTACGAATACCAACACTACGTTATTTGTCCATTTTTAATGTCTTTTTGTTTAATATTATTTAATTTATTGGGGCTGACACGCAACTTCTTTTCACAAAATCTGAAACAAGAATGAAACTAAAAGAGCGAAGACGCTCATAAAAAAACCGACTAATCATCTTATAGTTGGCGCAACTATAATATGGCTGTAGTTACATAGAATAATATGATAATAAATGCTATATAACGATTGTAGACAATACAATAATATGATAACTGGAAAAAAAAAGAAAAATGTTTACTAGAACATGATAAAAGCAACCATATTATTGGTGAAATATGATTGATACAATAATAGTTAATTTAAAACAACCATTTATTGCTGTATTAAACATAGTTTTGTGGCTGCAATCATATTGCAACCATATTTTTTCTCTGCGTGCATGTATTCTTAACACAAATTCTTAGATTGCAACAAAACGTAGTAAGAAAAATAAGAACTAAGAGTACTACCCAACTTTCATGTATAAATAATAGTGTTTACAATTATTCGACCTTGACGGTTAACCGGAGAAGACATTAGGTCCATTCGTTTACACCAAAATTTGCACAAATTTGTACAAATTTGTACTGGATTTTACTGAAATGCGTTCGCGTACACATAAATTTGCAAAAGAGAGCATCTACTAAGAGAGTAAAGTGACAGTTGTCAGCAAAAAAACCTGCAAATTTTTACTGGACAAATTTTTGCCAGTAAAATCCAGTTGAAAACAAAAACATATGATTAAATTAAGTAAACAAACAAAAATAAGCATACATTTAGTAATAAAAACATTTAAAAGATTAAAAGCTGAATTAAAAGGGCGGCAAAAACTAAAAATAATTATTTTCAACTTGAAACAAATTAAACTAGTCAGTTACAATTATTATAGTAACAATTTATCAGTTTTCTAATATCTCTGTTAATTGTTTTTATTTACATTAATATATTAGAGATGTAAAGCTAATGAATATATGAATACTTCTTACTGCATATTATTCAGGGTACCGAATATCAAATATCAAAAATCAAGTATTCATGTATTTTCGTATGTTATTTAACTAGAAACAAAATTAAAAGTCATGTACAAACTAAACAAGTTTAAAAGCTTCCACAAAAGTTTATTTAATAAATACAATTGATACGAATTTTTAATTATTAAAATGCAATGCATCAAGTACCAAAAACAATATATACTGGGTAGTCTAAATAACACATATTTTACAACACTAAGCTTTTTAGCGCTCATATGTTTGAATTAACCTGCAAGTTTTTGCAATTTTTCCGTTCGTTTACTTTTTTGTGCAAGAGCCAGTTTTGAGAGTAAAATTTTAATTTTGCCCAAAATTTACTCATCTACTGGATTTTACTGGAAAGTAAACGAATGGACCTATTATTCGAAAAATCGCTAAAATGGATTAACCGATTACTCGGGCCGGTTAATCGACAAAAACGGCGATTAATCGATTAATTGTTTCATGCGATTTTTTAAAGAAACACAGCTTAGCTACTTTTGTTTTAATTTTGGAGTAATTTATAAACTTTTCAAGAAGAAAATGTTCTCAGATATGTCCAGCGGAAGTAAATCCTTAGAGTTATATAGTTTTTCTATTAAAAAGTTCTAAGAATCTACCAGAGTTACTTTGTTTTATACACACTTAGAGCGGATTCGAATTTGTCGAAAACCAAATTTTGGTAGTCACATGTACTATCACATCATTCGGTTGCAGCTATCGTGATTTGCTGTTATGTCTTCCATATTAGCACAGCATATTCAGTACACTCGATGGAAATTTTGATAAAATTACTTGAATAAAACACTTTTTCTAAAATACTTCTGTTTTATTAAATTTTTATACATATAAAAAAATTATTAATGTTAAGGAATACAAAAACCAAAAGCATAAATTACCATGTTAAATATACTGCTTTAAAATTTTCAGCTGAAAGTTCTCTTATTTCCCTCTGAAAAAGTCTTCCTTCAACTATCTTCGAGCTCTGAATTGTATTCTACTTCCAGACGATATTTAATTCCATACTGGTTTTCTGCACAGATGGTTTTGTTAGAATACTGGCATTATACATATTTATTTTTATATTGGTACTAACCTGAATTTCAAATTTCTTGATTTTTTCAGCTTTTTTCCGTGTTGATTACTATTATTGCTATTAATTTTTTTCTATAAAAATAAAATTTCCATAATTTTATTGACATTTTATTATGAAGTGAATATTGAAAATCTGTTCGTACTAAACATTGGTAGTTCTAAGTAGTAATATTTAATTATTGTAACGGTTGGGCCTACCGATTATTATTACCACAATTATTTTTTCTATTCAGTATTGTATTGTTTGTCAATAATTGGTAAGACCCAATTATTGAAATGTTACAGAATAAATTCGGTTGTATTACAAAATTATTGATAGAAAGAATATTTTTATTGTTCTAATTAAGAAAATTCTATAATCGGTGTAAAATTTCTTAGTTAGCAAATGATTTTTTATATTTTCAACCGATTTCCAACTAAACTGTGTGTAAATATGCGAGTTTTAAAGAAATGTTTGAGGAAATTGTTTAACCCTAACCATACTAAAACGAGTACCCCGGTACCCGAACGTACTTTGAAGTAAAATTTTTCTTAAAGTAAATAAAATACAAATTTGAGGCTCCACAAGTTCCTTCATTTTCTAAAGTTTTTTCCCATCTAAAGCACTCTTGATTCTTTTGGATTGACTCTGGAGCCACCCAAAGTCGAATAGTCCTTTCCCTCCTGATAAGGGTACCCGGGTACCCTTATATAACTTTTACATTTTGTATGAAAAAAGTAAAAATTATAGTATTTTTTTGTTTATTGGTTATTTAATTCATAAAATATTTTACATCAAACTTTGTACATGTATAAAAAATAAATAAAACTGTTTACTAATATTGTTGCATAAAAGAAAAAATAAAAAAAATTAACATCTAGTGCAGCGTGGAGCAATAGTTTTGCTATGCGTATTGCACATTGGTCGTTTACAGCCATCGCATATTTTGCGTGTTTTTCGATCAGATTTTGGATCAGCAGTCATGCAAAGGTAGCAGCGACCCTTTATTGGCAACCGTCCAGTTTTATCTCGTTTGGTTGTATCTGATGGGACCGCAGCATCCTGGAAAACTTCTTTAGGTATGGTTTTATTTGTCATAAGCTCTAGAGCTTCCCGGACGTTATAGTGTCGTGTTATTTGATTATCATTAGCTCTTTTGTTCATATTTTTAGTTGCCAACTCCACGCCAAGTGATGTTAAAAATCCTCGACGAGAGCTTCGTTTTATTTTTGCGCTTGAATCGAGGCTGGAGTATACACAAAATGCACCCAATGCAGCCACGTCAATCATGTTGAAAAAACTGCCAATGGCCATCTATATGTTTTGCGTTTGGTGGTATATTTAGACACCATCTGGTCCATAACATCTACTCCGCCTTTTGTTTTGTTATAGAAGTCATTAATCTCCTCTTTTCCATTAATAGCTGGCTCCCCTCGAGTATAATGCATTGTTGACAGAAGGAAAACACACTTCTTCTTCTTGGTTACAACAGATAAAAGTGTTCCGTTTTTGTTGAAACCATATCGGGGTGTACCTATATCGTCCGTTGGGTTTATACGTAGCTCTTTTGGAATATAGGCTTTGTTTTGTCGAAGGGTACCGACGAGACTTATTCCTCTAACTTGTAGCCGATTGGCCAAAGGAAGTGAAGTAAAAAAATTGTCGGTTGTTACATTTATTCCAGATTGTTTGTAGAAATCCACCAGATCTAGAACGATGTTTTCTCCTACATTTACCTGTCGTTGACCACCAGGTGGCTTGCCTGTGTAAATGATTCCATTCAAAGGATAGCTATTGGCTGTGTTACACAACCAAAATATTTTTATTCCGTATTTAGCTGGCTTTGAGGGAATATATTGAGTGAAACTGGTTCTACCTCTAAATGGAAATAACTGTTCGTCTACTGTCACATTTTCATCTGGAAAATAATTTAAACGTAGATTCTGCATCACCATATTCCAGATATCGGAGATAGGAGCAGCTTTGTCTGTTTGTTTGCGTGTTCCTGACATTCAGCTGACATTCAACAACCGCAAGTTGCTATGGCTAGCTAAAACTAAGGCCAAGGAATCAAACTGGAAGTTTGTATGGGTACGCAATGGAAATATTTGCGCACGTAAAACGGAAAACTCTTCATTTATCATCATCAACAATGCATCAGATATTGAGTTAATTACCCACACACTTTAATCACTATTCTTTTTTTTGTCATATATGCTATTTTTATTTCAAAATATACAAAAAAAAAAACTTTAAATAAATTTACTCTTTTCTAATTAAAAAAATGAATAACCATACAAATCAAACTTTAAATTATTTTCATGAAATTGATACAAAATACATAAGTTATCCCATATCGCTTATTTATATGAACATTCGGTCGTTACGTTTAAATTTCACAACATTTATTACAAACATAAACAAAATAATCAAAATAAAAATCATAATTCTTGTTGAAACAAACATAAATCACAGTGAAAACATTTTTTATAATATTCACGGTTTCAACTCGGTTTTCTTAAATAGAAATGGTAAAGGAGGGGATATTGCGGTGTATGTAAAAGAAAATATAGAATTCACCAAACTCTCTACAAAATCTAAATCATTTGAACTCATACATTTAGACATAAATATAAATAGCTAACCCTTTTCCCTTTTATCAGTGTATCGTCCCCCACATCTAAAAATTCCAAAGTTTATTACTGAGCTCGACACAATCGTTAATAATATAAAGAATAAACAAGAGATCATAATAGTGGGAGATATGAATATAGACATAAAAACAGAGAATATCACAACAACAACATATCTTGATATCATAGATGCCCAGTAGTAGCTGATATCAGCAAATTAAACTCACACGTATACTTACGCTCTTTTGTTTGATCGTCAATCAACCAATAGGAAATCAGCATGTTGAGAGGGAGATACAAACTACACTTGCAGAAAGAATATTTAGAAGATTATCAATTTATTTTACACATGGCGTTTTTAACAGACATTTGCAACATTTTGAATGAGTTAAATTTGAAGCTGCAGGGAAAAGATAATAAAATTTCAGATATGTTTAAAATTCTTTCAGATTTTAAAACTCAGCTATTTTTACTTGCAGCTCAAATTGATTCTGAAGACTTTTCGGACTTTCCGAAAACTTCTGTTATTTACGACAAGGAGAAAATCTTGAAACAGTTGGAACTTTTGGAAATATTAGAAACGCTTTTTAATAACTTTAATGACAGGTTTAAAGATTTTGAAAATATTCAGCATTTACTGGATATTTTTCAAAACCCTTTTAAATGCGATATATTAAAATACGAATTTCCAATCCAAACAGAACTTATTATACTTCGAAGTGAAATAGATTTGCCGGATAATTTTAACAATATAGAATTCTGGAAAAATCTGGATGGTACAATATATCCTGAAATAAAGAAGATTTCATTGAAGTGTTTATCTTTATTTCCCTCAACGTATCTTTGCGAACAAATATTTTCAGATTTGAATTATATTTGCTCAAAAAAACGCAATAAGCTGAATTCTTCTAGTTTGAGAAATATACTTTTATTGCGTAACTGCAATAAGAGTATCAACATAGAAGATTTCATTACTTTTTAATTGCAAATTGAACAATGATTAATTGAGGGAAAATTTATAAACACTTCGAAGAATCTTTTTATTTCGAAATATATCACACCCGCCCCACATGTGCTTTCGTCGCAATCTCGTTGACGACTAAATAAAATGAATAGCAAATTGTTTTCTTCCAGTGTTATTTCGTCACTCTCACCAATACTACTACCTTGGGCATCTATGCTTGATATGATGCTGTCGAATGGCATGCAGAGTATGGTAAAGGAGAGCACTCGTATAGATGTTAAAAAAATACTAGCACTTGCATTGATCATGTGTTTATTAAAAATAAACAAGCAAACTCACATGCAAGTGCAACAATAATAAGAACAACAATATCTGACCATTATTCAATTTTTTGCTGTATCCAAAAAAAAGAAAAAAAACCAGAGCAGTGAAACGCATATAACTCAGGGGCCACAATATAATAATTATAAAGTCAATAAGAAAATACAAGAAACCAATTGGAATGAAGTAATAAATCAAATATCAAATACAAATTGTTTATATAATAAAATCTTTGAAAAATTTTGTGAAATTTATAAAACATCAAATAAAGTAACTAAGCCTAGTAAAAAGAGATCGTCTAATCCTTGGATTAGTGAAGAATTAGTGAAAAATTGTGATACTCGGGATAAACTTCATAGAAAATGGCGAAATAACAAAATATTTGAGTCTGAATACAAACAATTTAGGAACTCTTTAAATAAAAAAATAAACAATGCAAAAAATATGTATTACAAAAATAAATTTTTAAAAAATAAAAACGACATACGTGCAACTTGGCAAATAATAAACGAAATTATTGGCAAAAAAACAAGTAATCTTGATGAAATTATAATAAAAAACTTTAAAAATGATAACATAAACGTATTATTACAGAACTTCTCTGCGACTTTAACGATAATGTTAAGAAAATAATACATAATTGCAACATTAAAACAAGTAACAACACTGAAACAACACTGCAAAACTCTATGTATCTCTGTTACACAAACGAGGAAGAAATCTTTAATATTTTAACTATCCTAAACATTAAAAAAAGCGCCGGTGCTGACCTTATTAGACCGAAAGATCTGAAGAACAACTTAAATATATTTACACCTATATTAACAAAGCTTAGAAATTCAAGCTTAGAAAACGCCGTCGTGCCAAAACTGCTTAAAACTTCACTAATAACGCCAATATATAAAAGCGGAAGTAAATCAGAATATAACAATTACAGGCCAATTGCGATCCTGCCAGTAATTGAGAAAGTTTTAGAAGAAGTCATAGCCAGAAGACTCAATGAATACTTACAGAAGTATAATATTATCAACAAAAATCAATTTGGATTTCAAAAAGGCCAAAACATAAACAAACTACTTGGAAATTTCTCAAACCACATCAATAAATGCCTTAGTCAACATATGTACTGCTTAGTCTTGTACATCGACTTTAGTAAAGCATTTGACACATTGTCACACAGCAAGCTTATACAAATGCTAGAAAGAGTTGGAATAAGAGGAAATACATTAAATTGGCTCAAAGATTATCTTGAATGCAGGACTTATAGGGTCAAAATAAATAATAACTTCAGTGATAAAATTTCATCGGAATATGGAGTACCTCAAGGTTCAAAACTGGGGCCAATTCTTTACATTATATATGCAAATGATATGTTAAACTCACTAAAAGAAAGTACAGCATTCGCGTATGCAGATGATACTGCCATTATTGTAGCTGACAAAAATATCTGCAATGCCACAAGAACATTACAGAATCAATTTGACATTGCAACAAAATGGTGCCATGATAACGGTCTTCTTATTAACGCAACAAAAACGAAAGTAATGCATATTAAACCGCCACACTTAAACAAAACATCAATTCAAATTAAATTTCATGATAGAGAATGCTTGCACAATAAAAATAGAACCAATGACACATGCACAACAAATATTGAAGTAGTAAACTCTTACAAATATCTCGGAGTCTATGTAGATAGCAGCTTTAAATGGAACTTACACGTTGAAAACCTTCGGAAAAAGCTAAGGAAATCAGCATATGCACTCTACCATCTAAGTAACTGTGCACCATACGGTGTATTAAGACAGGCATATTTTTCATTATCGGAGTCTTACATTCGGCATGGCATAGCAGCCTGGGGAAGTGCAACATACTGCAGAGCATTACAAAATGCGCAAAACCAACTCCTGAAAATTCTCCAGAAAAATCAACGGCTCACATCAGAAACAAATATATATATTACAAGCAATATTAACAACTCTATAGTCGATCCAATCCATCAACGAAACAATGCTCACACTTTCACTAACAGCAACAATAATCATAACAACAGCTACAACATCAACAACTCAAACCAAACCAATATTACAAACAACCATATTCATACTGATATTGCGACAAACAACACTCAACAAGGCTCGAATAGAACAGTCAACGTTAGAACTGTCGGCAACAGAAACATCAACCGCAACAGAATTGTCAACAACAACAGAATCATCAACAGCAACCAAATCGTCAACAACAACCAAATCATCAACAGCAACCGAATCGTCAACAACAACCGAACCAACAACACAGGAAATGCCAACACCACCAAAACCAACAACCTGGCCAAGGATCTCGACGTACTAAACGTGGAAAGCATATACTACACAACGCTTATAAAAGAATTTTACAATGACACAAGATTCCTTCAGCCAATTGATCACGCACACAACACAAGACGACGTGCAGAAGGAAGGTTTAAAGTGGAACGCTTTCACAACGAATACGGAAGAAGTGCCTTAGCCGTAACTCTGCCCACAATTTTTAACACTGTACCAACAGAAGTATTAAATAATTACAACAGAAATAAAATGATAAAAAATCATTTTATAAGTTTGCAATAAAAGAAAATAATTGAATTAAAAACAGTAGTCTAAATTCCTGCAGACAAGCCGAATGGCTTAGCGGGACTAGCATTAATAAATTTGTAAAAAAATAAATTTTTAAATTAAATAAAAAAAAAAAAAAAAAAAGCATTGTCAAAACGTATTACGCGTAGTATTTGCTGAAATCTTATCGCGACTTAACGATGCTTAGTATAAAGGATGACTGTAATTCCCCCATAGAATTGAAGGAGGATCATCGTTGTCACCATTTATACCCATGACCAGTTAAATTCCAATAAAAGCATCAAGTTTTTAAATTGAAATCAACCGAAACTGGCGAGGTTTCAATTTTAAAACTGCAATATCCGCTGCATTTTTCTAATTGAAATCCAGTGCTATTTCATTGCCTTTTTTGTTGCTGTGTCTCAGGATCTCATTTTTTTATATTTTCTGACAAAAATTCATCAAATATTTCTTTTGCAGTCATCACTTTATTAAATTTGCAATGTGGTCCACCTATGTACATATACAATAACATATATTATAACATATGGTGTTTATAGAATAAAACCAACCTTTTTTGCGCATAACATTTTGGGATGGAGTTTTAGCATTTGGTATCTCTTGGGAATACCATTCAGTCTGATCACTTGCTATATATTTTGAAGCAGTATCTGAAACTTCGACACGCAATTCTAATTCCTCGTTGTCTTCTTCCTCTGGAGTCTCAACCCCACCTTCCATTTCTATATCCGAGGCTTCATCTGCATCAGGAAACCATTCATGTTCGGTGGGAATCGTCATGTCGTAGTCCTTTACTTCCATTTCACATAAGATATCAATATCATCTGCAGTTAATCTAATACAAATGCGTAAAATAAATGAATGTAGTTAAAAATAAAAAAAATATAAAGAAAACTTACGCGGAGATGTTAAGATATCCATTTCGCCATGGTAAATGATCTAAAGACTTCGATGATGATATATTTGCCCTTATTTTGGGGGCTTGCCCAGCAGCACTTGGTGTAACTTTAGATGATGGTCCCCGCATTAGAAGATATTGGTTCAGACACATTCATTTATATAACAAGTGCATTACGTTTACGCGACATCGAAAAAATTTATAAAACCAAAAAAGCAAAGACACACAACCGTACGCATCAACACCAAACAAAACTGAGAATGCAAAAATATAATCGAAACGATGCATACCCACAGTACAATTGTATATAACATATAAATACAAACAGGGGATTCCCCGTTTTAAAATGCATAGCGTTGTATTTATATGGCATAAATTTAAATAATAACGGACAAATAAACACACACGGGTACCCGGGTACCTTTGTCAGGAGTCTACGTGTGTAAATGTTGTCAGTACGGTTAGGGTTAAAAAGCATTGTAGAATAGGAACTCTTAGAATCAATTCGGAAACTAGTCGCACACTCAGAATAGTTCTGCAGTTACTACATGACAGTTATTTGTGTAGTAATGCGGTTGTAGTTATTTTGACTGAAATTTCAGTTGTTTTACTTAGAAACATTATTATCAATGTTTTCGACGTTTTGTTTTTTAAACAATATACCAAAATTACTTCTTTATGGTAACATTTTTTATGCAGTTGTTTCGACTTGTTTAACACAATGTATATCTTTCGATCAAATATTTTTGTGAGAAAAACAAAAACGGTGAATTCTTGTTTCTTATTGTTACTACTACTAATGCGAATGTTAATTTAAGTTCCTACCCATGCTAGCTGGCTGAAATACAAAATATATGTGAGCTCTCACTTACTACAATATGTCCCATTGAGAAACTCTGATGACATCGAATAAGCTGTGAATCACTTAACAGGCAAATCTGAAAAAGTCAAGTCTTTTAAATCCGCAAGCGACGTACAGTAAGGGGAAAAAGAAGACTTAGGAGTCAATGACAAGACTAGTGTTCCACGGCCCTAAAATCCCAACTAAAGCTACACTCAAATAAAAAAGTTAGTAAAGTCAGCAAAAAAATTTTAGTCAGGAGGGTGCTTGCAAAAAAATTGCTAATGTCAGCAAAATTAGTAGATTCAGTTTGCTAAAACTTAGTGGATTATTAATTAAAAAACCCCTGCTAAAAATTAATAAAATTTTTGCTAAATATTAGTAGACTGAAAAAAACTCAAAAAATTTGTAGAAAAATTATACTTTAGTTAATTTATTTGCTGAAAATCTTAAAAAATATATATTTTTGTGGTTCTTTTTAAAATAATTTTCAATACGTTACAAAATATAAAAATGTTCACACTCCCAAATTGACGACATGAATTAATGTAATATGTAAAAACAATAGAAATAAATATATATAACATAAACAAAATTATCTTTCAACTACTTACATCAATGGTTGTCTCAATGATGCTATTTTTTAAAGGAAAGCAAATGCAGCAGGGAATTATAGAAACGAAACGAAAAAATAACAAAATGTAACATATACAACCCTTTTTTGCAATAAGAAAAACGACACATAAAAATCTACCTAAGATATATGTCTTTGTTTTTCGCTTTAGTCTGTCTACCTGTCGTATATTTGTTTGCAATTTGACCACACTAGATTATTAATATCTATAAACATTTAGTTTACAAATACACATTTAATCTTTATTAAATTTAAATATTTTATTTTGTCTTTTATTTAATTAATATACAATTACTTTCACAAGCCGGTGACGACGCAAAATTTAAGTTGTTTTAATCCACAATGTTGTTTTATGTATGAAAAACAGATACAAAAATCTTTCATGGTTGATTTTTTTATATGTCTTACTAGAGTTGCACTTTTTAGTATAATTTTCCTCGACACTACTACATCTTGACATGCCGGGACATCTAATTTATTCTGCGTATAACTTTTAATCTGGTTGTCGTTCACACTATTTATGTGCTAATCAGCACAATTTTTTTACCAAAATAAATTAGTAAAACATTAGTAAACCATTAATTCAAACCAGTTAAGTGCTGAATAAGTATAACTAAAATTTTAGTTTAAAACATAAGTTTAGCAAAAAATTTGCTGAACAATAGTATACCTGATTTACAAGATGTTTTACTAACTTTTCTAATAACTTATTTTTTTGAGTGTATGCTAAACGAGGTTACGTTGTTGAAATATAATAACGAGCCTGCTCTCAAGTAACTTAGATCCAACAGGGAAAACGGATTACAGCTTGTCGAAAGCTGTAAGGAAAATGCAATGTCCTATTACATACGAGTCTCCAATACGACTCAACAATTGCACTTGGGCTAAAAATAAAAACGAGAAATCAAATGCCTTTGCTATTACTTTGAAAAGGCCTTCTCCCCAAATGATTCAAACTCTTGTATTAGTCCACCAATAATCAATGACACGATCACTTGCCCTATGAAGTTTAGGTTCCCATCGATCATCGATGTGACCAGGAATTGCCGTATTACCGTCACTATTATATCTTACTTGCCTTTTTCAGCTATGCAGATCATAATGTTCATATTTAATGCCATTTTGCGCTTAGGCTTTTATCCAGCCTCATGGAAAGTATATAAAATAGTAATGATTCCTAAACCGGGCAAAGACGTTAGCCATGTAACGTCACACCGGCCAATAAGTTTACTCTGCATTCCGTCAAAGTGGTTTGAAAAACTGTGTCTTCGAAGCATAACTCCGTATCTCGATGAACAACGATTATTCCTGAACCCCAGATTGGATTTAGAGAGGGGCATAGTACCATTGAACAAGTACATATAATAATTAACCTTATTAGATCGGCATTGGAGAACAAGCAATATTTTTCTGTTCTTTTTATCGACATTTCGCAGGCTTTCGACAAAATCTGGCAGGGTGATGAGAACACACATTAGCTTCTTAGAAGTTATTTGACTGACTGAACTTTCAAAGTTCTATCAAAAGAAGTTATTTGACTGACAGAACTTTCAATGTTCGATCAAAAAAAGAAATTTCTACTTCGAGGAATATTTCTGCTGGTGTCCCCCAAGGTATTTTAGGGCCGCTCCTATATATTATATATACAGCAGATATGCCAACTAATACAAACACTCACACGCCTAATTTTGCAGACGATACTGCATTTGTGAGCGTCAACCAAGATCCGAGTGTTGCACCCGTACAACTACAGTCTCATATTCATGAACTGGTGTATTGGTTAAAAAAGTGGAGAATAAAAGTTAATCCTACAAAAAGTGTCCACATAACATTTTCCCTTAGAATATACACTTGTCCACCAGTTATAATTGACAATGTCAGTACCCCGCAGCATAATCACGTCAAATATCTCGGGATTCACCTAGATCGATGTCTTACATTGTCCAACCATATATAATCAAAAATAACTCAGATTAAATTGAAGTCGACTCAGATGCAGTGGCTTATTGGTCCACATTCACCTCTTGAATTGGAATACATAGTCCTTTTGCATAAGTCTATCATGAACGGCCTGTGCCTCAAGTATTCAAAAATTGCAGAAAAGACAGTCAGGGCTTAAACGACTAATCGTTTGGCGCCCCATGGTACATCAGAAATGATGTACCACATGTTTTTAACGTATTTATGGGACGGAATTCTTCACATTTTCTCGTTTTTGCCACTTTTTCAACTGGGGTAACCATAGTTTCCTTCCAATTTTCTGGGAACTGTCCTGTTTCTAATGATTTATTTACGATTTCAAGTAAAATTTTTCCCATTATATGCCAATTATCAAGAATGATTTTTGTTGATATTTTACAGTAATCAGGTTTGTTTTTTAATTTTTTTACTATATTTTTAAGGTCCGAAATTGTTATTGCACTAAATTTGAATCTTTGGTTTGCCATAAGCATTTGACTGGTATATTGCACATCTTCGATTGAGTCCCTTATTATCTTAATACTATCCACAAAATATTTGTTGAAATTACTAGCTATTTCAATATTTTCCTTAAATTCTACGTTGTTAAATATCACAGATTTTATCACATTTTGGTCTCTCTTTATCACCAAGTCTTTTATTTCTCTCCACATTTGTTTTGGTCCTTTGCATTATTTATTTGATTGTTGATGTATTTACATTTTTCATTTTCAATTTTAGCCTTGTACAAATTTCTAACTGATTTGTAATTTGCCCACGCTTCGGTAGTGTTTTCAAATTTAGCAAATTGGTATTTTGTTATTTTGTCTCTTTTTAAACAGCGTAATTCATCATTAAACCATTTATTCACTTTATTTTTCTTATTAATTGTTTTTTTAAAAGTAAACTTTTGTACTGTCTCCTCCAGGCATTTATCAAACATTAGTACATTTTGATTAATATTCGTATTTTCTCGAAAACATATTTTTTCACTTAGTTCCCTTGCAAATTGGTTTTTATTATATTTAAAAAAGTTTATAGTGTTATTTTTATTTTCACTGTTTTGTTTTTTATCCTTTATTAATATTTTAATCATTTCGTGATCTGATCTGCACAGTTGTCTTAAAGCTGTTTGTAATAACATAGTCAATTATAGTTCTGGATGTATTTGTTACACGAGTGTATTCATTTACTATTTGTTTAACACCATTATCATTCAATGATCTTTCAATTTTATTTTTATAAAAATTATTTGTTGACCAGTCTATATTAAAATCTCCGGTTATAATTATATCACAAGCTTCTTCACATAAATCTTCTAATGTTTCCTGCAAAATTTCACAGAATTCCGATTCAAAACCACTGGGCGATCTGTAAACTGCTACAATTATCAAGTGCACATTTTTACGAATTGCTGTACAAGCTATAATCCAATATTTAGAATTTGCCTTTTTTCGAATTTTTTTGTAACTTTCCATTCTTTTTTGTAGTATATGATTACGCCTCCAGTTCTTGAAGAATTTGAATATGATACTAGTTGGTTATAGTCTTGTAAAGTTATTTCATCTTCGGCAATATCTTTTGTCATATGTGTTTCCGAAAATATAAAAAAATCTGGTGTTTCCTTTGCAGCTATTATTTCTACCTGATTAAAATTATTTGTAAGGCCTTGTACATTTGTATATAAAATATATATATTCTTTAATTGTTAAAAGGATAAACCCATTTTTCTCTTTTTTATTTTAAGTTTATTTTGATACACTGGACATTCTTTGCTATAAGTCCCATGATTTTCATCTAAGCCCATGTTTAATTTGTGATTCATCTTTATACAATTTATGCATTTATTTATTGGTTCTTTATTACATTCCTTGGATTTGTGATTTCCATGGCATTTAACACACATTTCTTGATTTTTACAGTCATTTGATAAATGATTAAATCCCTTGCATTTAAAGCATCTCCTTACATCAGTACCATCAAAAACTCTACATCTTTCCCAACCTATATTTAGCCTTTGTGCACTTATTACTTTAGTATAAGTTTCACTATCCATTTTTATTTTAACATTGTATATTGTCCTGTTTTTTCTTTTATATTCGTATGTTTTTATTACTTTAATATCACAATTGTTTATATTTGGATTTTGTTTCTTTATTTTTTCACTAATTTCTTCTTCCGAATATTTAAACGATATATCAGTTATGTCTACATAAAATTCTGTTGGGTTGGGCACCTTAATTTCATAATCATCACTTAATTCATTTTGTATAGCAGTTTTTATTTTTTCCCTTTCTTCTTTGTTTTCACTTTGAATTACTAACGCTCCATTTCTTCTGTTTTCAACATTAGTTATTTTTAAATTAACAGGATTCACTTTTTTATTTAATTCTTCCTTTGTTTTTTCAACATTTTGTTTTTCTTTTGGTTTTATTATTAATGGCATTTGTTTATTAGCATCTGACATCATTGTTTTGGATTGCACTGTATCAGTGTATATGACATTTTACTTTGTTTGGTGTTTATTTCTGTTATAGCTTTTTTTATATCTTTGCACATCTTTATATTGTTTTCTTCCATTTTGTTGCAAATTTCATTATTTTTATTTTCAACTTGATTTACATTTTCACATAGTTTTTTTATTTCTCGCGCATTTTTTTCAAATGATTGTTGGGCACTATCTATTTTTTTTAATCTTTCTTCATATCGTTTCTCAATAGCCTCTAGTAGTTGTTTTATTTCACTTTCATTTTCTTTCAGCGACATTTTGAATTCATGTTTATACTCTGTTAAGCTTTGTTTATTTCTATTGACATCATCTTGAATATCTTTAAGCACCAAATCAACATTTTGTATGTACTGCAGGCAGTCATCACATATAAATCGCACATAATTGTTTGCTTCCAGAACCTTTGCTGAATATTGGTCTATTCCGGCACATTTAGTTGTACAATGATATTCCTTATTGCACACTCCCATACATCTTACACCCGTTTCCCCACGTATTGCTGTCTTGCATTTACTGCAATCAGGCATTGTGGTATTTTTTATTTAAAGTTTATAAACAAAATAAAACTTTTCCTCTTATAACTTTATATTTTACACAAACTTTGTTTTATTAATAATGGTTATAAATAGTCCTATCTATTTTTTAAACCGAATAAACTTTAAAATTTTATATTTTTTTGTAATTAAATTTAAGCTTCACTTTAAATGCGTGGAATATTATTATTAAAATAATAATATTCCTAGGTTAAGATTTGAAATACAAAATATTGTTTATTTCACTGGCAATACCCAATAAATTACTTAATTAGGTTAAGATTTGAATTTTTATTGTAAATTTCTAAGGAAAAATTCATTAATAAAATATAAAGTTAAAAAACAAATATAAACGTGGTGAAAGCTAAAAACATATTTTGAAAGATCTTCGTATCAAAAAATAATAATATTTCTAAATCAAATAGTCCCTTGTAAGGTAAAATGCTCGCTATATTATAGCCGTACATCCGATTTCGATTATTTATATCTCGGAAAAACTAGTTTTAAAATAATCCAAAAATTTAAAAAAAAAACATATATCATATATTTATTATATTTCCATCAAATTATCATTTTGAATATATAAATGTTAGTTTTGTTCGATTTAGGATCATATTATCGAGTCCCAAATATAAATTGATAATTACTTTTTTACAACATATGGAGAAAAAACTTTGACATTTTTCTAGATACCAATATATTAATCAAATGTCTCTATGGCTCCATCTAGGGTTAACTGCCCACTAATTCTTCTATTTAAGTAAATGTTTGATGTTTGATGCGACTCGTAATCGTATCACACATTTTCAACTACATTTTCTTCTAAGCATTTATTTCTACATTTAAGAAACTTCGCAGTTTTGGGGTTTTAATTGAACAATTTAGATTGTTTTAAGATTTTTAACATGCAATTCAGTGACATTTCTTATGGCTACTTTTAATATTTTTCATTATAGTACCCCTCAGTTAGACAATTAAAGGAAATTCTTTAATTTTTTATAATTAGTACGTAAGTTATTTCTACCAAATGTTAGGAAATTTTATAAGCAAATTTTAGATTTTAATAAAAATTTTATTTTACTAAAATAACAACACTATATTGTGAAATATATTAAAAGTGATAACATGATGAAACAAATTAAATAATACAGTGATACAAAAGGAATGAAGTTGAAATACCTGGGAAGTAATATTATTTTTCTGGTAAATGTTGTCGAGTACAACAAGAATCTGTTTTTTGAAATTTGCCAGACACCTCCAAAATCTTGAATTACGGGTAAAAAAGCGGGGTTTTGTACCTTTATGCACTTATAAGCCAGTAACTTAGTTAAATATCATCCGATTTTAAGTTTCTGACTTAGAAAGAAGAAAGTGAGAAAGAACTTGAGAAATCTGTGTGAATTTCTCCAGCAAAGACATTTGTTTTTTTTTTTAATTTTTTTCGCTATTTTTAAAATTTGGAGACGTTTTTACAAAGTATTTTGTAGAGGAAACGTACAATGTATGAACGCAAATTTATTTGTGAGTAAAACGCAACTTCGTTTTTAAAAATCCGTTAAAAATTGACTCTGTTATTAAACTTTTTATTAACACAAAATATCTGCAAAAAATACAATTTTTGGCCATTTCACTCAAAAATGTTTGCTCGACCGTTTTTTTTATTTAGCATCATCAGTATGCCGTTGAAGTGACCAGCAATATTCTGAACTCAGTTTTATGTTATTTTTTCCCTCAAAACGCTTTTCCATTGTGACAATTTCTTGGTGAAAATGTTCGCCCAGGTTGTCTAGGAAGAAGTCTAAATGTGAATGTAGTTAATTATTTTTATGGACTTGTTGCAGCCTATTTCACCATACGCCCTCAAAAACTCATTAACAGCCGTAACATAGTCGCCACTTCTGTGATTACCTGCAACAAAACTCTTCCATGTACGTTTTTCTTATTTCTCATAATTTTACAAATTTAATTCCCAATGAAAATACCTGAAATTCATCAGAACAGATAAAAACGATAAAAAAAATATTAAATTTGGAAAGAAATACAAAAATACGTCCTTTTATTTTGGCTTTACTTAATTTTGGGAACACCGCTTTAAGATGACAAAAAGCTTTGCCATTTTCATATATCCTAACTAATTAAAATTCTTGAATCAAATTTTACAACATCGAATTTCGAAACGGTTCGATTAGGGGATCGGTTTTTTTTTACTTTTTGCTCCTTATCAATTTACAAGAACATTTTTCAACTTTTCCTAAATTTGACTTCGCTTTATCGTATTTGACACCTTTGCCTATCATATAAATATATTTTTACTGAATTCTCTACAACAGATTTCATTTGGGCGTTAATGAGTTAACTAGGATATCCCCAGTAAAATCAAATTTAGGAACAATTTTAATTTTGCGGAGTGTACAATTTTGTATAAATGACAAATCTGGCTCTCAATCAAAAAAGTTTCGCGAACACTGTTGAATAAATTTTTTATTATGCGCCCATTTGTGTGTTTATAAAATAGTACCTGTATCTTACTAGCAGCTTCACTAGATAGAAAGCGCATAAAAAGAACAAGGGAAACATTATGCAGGCATTTATGCTAAAATTTTGTTTTAATAAAAAGTTTAATAACTCAGTCAATTTTTAAAACGGATTTTTAAAAACGCTGTTGCATTTTCTCATAAATAAATTTGCTTTGTTAATAAAGTCATATATAGTACGGTTCCTTTAGAAAATATTTTGTAAAAACGTCTCCAAATTTAAAAAAATGTCGAAAAACTGTGTTTGCTTTAGAAGTTCACACATATTTTTCAAGGTAACTTAAATAACATATATACCACAGTGCAACACGAAAAAAAATAACCATATACGGACACCACTACGTGATAAAAGACTAAAAAAAAGACCCGTGTCTCCCAATTTATCCCAAAGTCATCTCCTTTTTTGTTTATGGGCCGCCAAAGATTTGGGGCCTCGGTATCATTTTCGCAAAAAAGTGATCATTTTCTCAGGCTCATATCTTGCAAACCGTTTTTTTTTTTTCGATTTACTCTCTATGGCAAAGTTGTAGCTCTTGTCATAAAGAACAAAATTGCGAACATATAAAATCAAAAAAACTTCACCTTCCAGATCAAAATCGCAAAAAACTTAAAAAAATTCGATTTTTTTTTACCTTTTTTCCCGTGTTCAGGTCCATAGGTAGCAAACCGTTCAAAATTCTGAACGGTTTGCAAGATATGAGCCTGAGAAAATGATCACTTTTTTGCGAAAATGATACCGAGGCCCCAAATCTTTGGCGGCCCATAAACAAAAAAGGAGATGACTTTGGGAAAAATTGGGAGACACGGGTGTTTTTTTTTTAGTCTTTTATCACGTGGTGGTGTCCGTATATGGTTATTTTGCCATGACTTAAAAAATTACACACAGTGTACCTTTCGAAATATCTCATTTTTTTTTAAATACGCTGAGAAACTTGAAATCGGATGATATTGTACTTAGTTACAGGCTTATAAGTGCATAAAGGTACGAAAAACCGGGGTTTTACTCGTAACTAGATTTTGGAGGTGTTTGGCAACCTTCAAAAACAGATTCTTGTTGTACTCGGCAACACTTACCAGAAAAAAAGTATCAATTAACATGACTTTTTTTCTGTCGCACTGTGAATTAAATACATGATATATGTTTTTAGTTTTGGATAATTTTAAAACTAGGTTTTCCCTCCTTTAAAAAGAGATATATTTTACCTTACAAGAGACTACGAGGGCGGATCAATAAGTCAGTGACTTTTCCCTCGTAGTTATATGAAATGCAACACTGCTCCCATCAAGTACCACCTCTAAATAGACTACTCTCAAATTTTTAGCAAGTTTCGTCATTTATTTGCGTTTAACAGCTGTTTTTTTTTAAATGGAAAAAAGTGAATTTCGAGTGCTCATTAAACATTATTTTTGCGAAAAAAAAAACCGCCAATCAAACCAAGGAAAAGCTCTGCACCATCGATTTCAATGGTAAAAAAGTGGTTTACTGACTTTCGTTGTGGTCACACAAGTAAAAATGACGCTGAACGTTCTGGACGGCCGATTGAGGTCAATACACCCGAAAATGTCGAAAAAATCCACGATATGGTGTTGGCCGAACGAAGAGTAAAAGTGCGTGAGATTGTTGATGCCATAGGCACTTCATATGGCAGTGTGGTTTCGATTTTAAATGATCAGTTGGGTTTAAGAAAGCTGTGTAGTGTGTCAGTGAATTATTAATATTCATGGTTATTACTCATCATAGTAAAACTGTTAATGTTAATAAAAAACCCAATAACATAAACGAAAACCCAAAAATACAATGAAAACAAATAAAAGGATATCTTGTTACATTCAATTGGTGTCGGTATGTTTACAATTGTTTGACGTTGACTCAAAAATATTCATGGAATATTTTTGTCAATATGTAGAACACATGTGAAGGCCACTCAAATGTAGTGACAAAGAAAATGCATAGGTACTCACTATTGCATTGAGGGTCAATCGTTTTGTTATTGTGTTTGAATGGAAAATATTGAATATTGAGTTTGAATAGAAAGTAGTATATAATCTGTTCTAAGTATTTTTAAAGTTAGTTCTAATCAAGTGGTCTTAATAAAAATAGTATTTAGAGTTTAGAGTCCTGAAGTGAAGTTTCATGACGTTAGAATAACTAATAAAAAAAATTATAAAACAAAATAAATAAAAGTGTGTTGAATTACTGAATTAAAAACTAAACGTACAAGAAGTACTTCCACGACAAATAAACTTACAATGAGTTTATCCACAACATTTAACACAATATCAAATTAACACTACAGCTGTCTGCAAAATGGGTGCCGCGTTTGCTCTCAATTGACCATAAACGTAATCGTGTGACATCTTCAAAGGATTGTTTGGAGTTGTTTACCGCAATTCGAATGAGGTTTTGCGACGTTTTGTAACTGTGGATGAAACATGGATCCATTACAACACTCCGGATACCAAGCAGCAGTCTAAACAAAGGGTTTCTCCGGGTGAACCGAAGAAGGCCAATAAACGGCGAATATTATGCCAATTTATTGGACCAAATTAAAGAGGATTTAAAAAAAAACGACCCCACTTGGCCAAGAAAAAAGTTCTTTTTCATCAAGAAAATGCACGGGTGCAGTCTCTCCGGATTTAGCCCCCAGTGACTATTTCCTATTTCCAAACCTAAATAAATGGCTCGATGGAAAGAGATTTAGCTCCAACGATGAAATTATTGATCAAAGAAATGCCTATTTTATGTTTCATTCAAAAAGTCACGGACTTATTGAGCCGCTCTCGTATCCCACTCGCATCTCACTATAAAGTGGGGTAAACAAACCGCTATTGCTTCTTTTGACACACTACTGCAAGCTATTAATCTTAGAAGCAGTATAAGCAGAAACGAAGCAAAACAGAAGCGTTTATTAATTTTACCGCTTCCGAATTTCTTCTGGGTTCAGTCAGTCTAGTAACTGGTGGTACTTGATGCGATCAGTGTTGTATTTCATATAGCTACGAGGGAAGTTCGAAAAGTCACGGACTTATTGATAAGCCCTCGTATTAAAGTAGATAAAATGACAAATAAAAAGTGGTGACTTTATTTTAATAAAAGTTAAAATGACTCATAACTAGTTAAAAATCATTTGCAAATACAAATTTGGGGTGAGCACTGACTTTTTGGAGCGACTGTATGTATATTTTTGTTGGTTTAAAAAGTTTAATACACTACACCACTACATGGTCTGAGGTAATTATTTAATGCTGATGTTTGTAATAAAAAAATATTGAACCTATATCCCAACTGTAAGTTTACTGATCGAGTCAGAACCCATTTTTGAGTCGATTTAGCGATTTCTGTTCGTCTGTCTGTCCATGTGTTCATCTTATCTCGCTACAGGCTGCAAATAATAATATCCCAGCAAAATAAGAGCTGAGGAAGAAGTAGTAAAAACACCACATCTACTGATACGGATTTGGTGCAAATTTAGGTGAATCATTAATGATTTTAACATTATCGTGTCATTGGGCGGATGGAGTGAATATATTACTTCTTTAATAGCATTTTATACAGTGCATGAATGCTATTTTTCAATAGTTCATGAAATGTCTTTTTTATTTAATAAAAATGTGCAGCATACTTTAGGGATGTTTTTTTAAATATTAAAAAAAAAAAATCTTTTGGTGCCAGTGAGTATTGAACACACGAATCTGAGTTACGATCTGCTGTATTAAAGTAGACCGCTCTACCATTTGCACCAAAGATACTTATGTAGTACAACAAACTTAAAACGAACTTAAATTGAAAATATTGATATATTTTTATGAAAACAAGAAAAATATGCTACACAAATATATAATAAAAATGATAAAATAATGATTTTTAAAACATTTTTATTATGTGATTTCGTATCACTGAGATATAAATTATTTTTAAAATATTTTTAAGTTTTGATCAGGTTAAAAAAAAATATTAAGAAATAATAAAAATGCTTTTGAATTCAGTTTAAAATATTTTTTTAATAATTAATTTGACGAATAGTGTCTTTAATAAGATAAAATATACCAGACAATGAGAAAAAAATATTGGAGAACAGGCCAATTTCCCTACCCACAGGTAGGGAAAAGGGGCCTGCAATGAAACGAGTGTGCCTTAGAACGTACACACAGAGAAATAAAGTGCCAACCGAATTGAAAAGTGTATTTTAATGGTAATAACTTATCAATTCAGTTAGTACAACGATATTTAAATTAGATTTCTAAATGTTTTGGGTGTTGCAAATAAAATTCAGTTTATTTAACATAACATTGTTGTAAATACTAATGTTGAGTTGTGCCAACCGACTGAAATTCGTAATAACCGAATTTGAATCGTAGTAGCAGAAATTTTAGCTAAATTTTTCTCTGTGTCTAAGATCTTTTAATGTTCCCGATTTTTTTTTTAAAGATTTGGAGAAAGAGGTCGGTAAATTAAAGCAATAAATTTAAATTAAGTAAAAGTTATTAATTAATTAATTTCCGAATTAATTATTATTATTAAGAAACTAGCTTTCAAAATTTGGCTTCGATATTTTTCGTTTTTGCTAATTTTTTGCTATCCGAAACAATATAATTAAAAAATCAAATAGATTTTTGAAGCCAAAATAAAATTTTTTAACCTAGTTTTTTTCAAATATTGCACACGTTTCAAGGCACACCTAAAATGTATATCTTGAAACAAATATGAAAAAATCGATAAACTAATTTTTAGCAGTGAAAAACATCTTTGCATTTTCTTATCAACATAACAATAAAAAATATATTTATATTTTTATATTTTTAAATAAGTTTTACAAAAAGTTCCATCGCAAAGGCAAAAAATAGATTTTTATCAACTAATTATTTGTCTACTCTGGATAACAATTTAAAGATGTTAATTGTTTTTTCTGTTTTAAATTACTTAATTCTCTTAAAATACTAAATTAAATAAAAAATACTAAAAAAAATTAATTAGAATTAAAAAAAAAATAAAATTATCTCCCCGGCCCGGAATTGATCTCGCAACCTTCTGATTGCAAATCTAACCACTTACCACCTCAACCTCCATATAAAAAAAAGAATATATGAACTTATGAAAAAGTACTTCTTAGGATGTTATTAATATTAGATATTAGATAGCAATTAATTTATATGGTGATGCAAATGCTGTTTAAAATAACTTTAATTTAACATTTTTGACAGTTGTTACCAAAAACTTCTATTAAAGTAAAAAATGTGCGTATGCCAATGCTTTGGAAGTCAAGTTAAAGAGGTTCTTAAAGCACTACTTCCACTTTATTTTGCTGGGATATGATGAAATTTGACGCAACATCTTTTATTGATTTTTGTTAAGTTCGGCCATTTTTAAACAAACAAAAATTATTGGTTCAATCTAAATGATGCTGTGGTGGACAAAATTACTCAGTTGAATTTTTAGAATATTTCACAATATGCTAAGTATTCCTAAATATTTTAGGCATTTTTCGTTAAAAAAAAACACCATGAAGGCTCAATAATACATATAGTTTGAAAGCTACTGCGCCACAAACTACGAACAATTTTAACAATCTTCACAAAAAAATGTTGTCGCAGCAACCGAAACATTCAATTAGCAAAAAATACGGTATATCGAATTTATATTAGGGTCCAAATCAACCTAATAGCAAATTTACATTAGGGTCAAAATCCGCTTAAAATGGGATTTCGATAGATTTCGACTGAAATCTTATAAAAATGAAATCCCAATTTATTTGAGATTTCAGCGAAATCTTATCGAAATCTAACTATTTGTGCAGAAATACAGGGGGTTTTCGCAGAAAATTATATAAACATTAATCAGCTGTTTATTAGATAAAATATAATGATAATATACATTTTTATAAATTTGAAAAACTAAAAAATCTCAACTTAAAATGCTTTTTTCATTGAATGACGTATTTCTAAATCGTTTGTTTGACCAAGAAAAACAGTGAAAAATCATTGAATGACGCCTGCAAGACCTCTGACAAAACATTGAATATTTTGAATTAAACTGATCATCCCTATATAACAACACTTTCATTAGCATAATCAACATTGTATATTTCATAATGAACATAAATATTTTGTTCCGCCGTTAAATAAAATGTATTTTGGAAATTTTTTTATTTTTGGTTATTTTTTAAAACAAATTTTCTTGTACATACAATTGAAATGCAATCAGCTGTGAAATTTGCTAATGTAAACGATTCTGATTTCGAATTGAATTTCAAACTGAAGTTCAAGTTTTCCAGGAAAACTTGGGCAATGGGTGCGATAAAGTATTGCATTACTTAGCTGAATCATTATTTTTCAACAAAAAGTAATGAGTTACCGATAATAGGTTACATAATGCATTAACATAGAGTAATGAGTTACCAATTGTTGGTTACATAGTGCATTACATTGTAATGTATACTGTTTACCTTCAACATGATTTTGAAACATAAAGTAATGAGTTACCAATTGGAAATTCATGGATTACCTTCTAATGATACATCATTACCTTTTACATTATTTCAAAACATAAAATAATGACTTACCGATGACCAATTACGTAATGCATGGAATATAAACGTAAAGTAATATATAAAATAATTTTTTGAAAATCTATATTTAGACACATTACTTTGGGATTTTTTGTAACCATGGGGGTAAGCTATATATTTTAACATCACCACTAAAAACTCCAAGCTCAACAATTCATTTACATTTTAAGCAAGCCATTATTATATGTGACTATAGCTCAGTAGAGTTCTCGCCTAACAACCAGAGACCCCAGATTCGAATCCCAGCGTGAACAGGATATTTATTTAATTTAACAAAATGTTTCTAATAATTTTTTTTATGAGATTTTATTTATATACACATTACTTTTCCCTACTAAGTAACCATATAAGTAGCCAGTTACTTTACCCCCTACAAGGTAATTAGTCCACCTATTACTTTTAGGCTCATCGCCTTTAAAATTCATCAGTGAAATAAGGTGTAATGTAATGCCCTATGGCGATACATCACTACACCCATTATTTGGTAATTTTTTTACAGTAGACACCCTTTTATACAGTAGACACCCTTCTGCCTTTTTATTAGCCATATCGTCGGATGAGTATTGTTGAATCGTTTGCGCCAAAACACGTTTTTTTCTAAATCTTTTATCCATTTTGACCTACCTCCTTCTATTCCCGAGTTTGCCTGTTTAATTTTTGCCGTATATCCACAAAAATGTCTAGTTGTAGTATTGACTTGCCTTAAACGCCAAAAACTCGGATATACGTAAAATTTCCCACATATTTTTTAGGTTTTCCTTGGTTGACGTAACGTCTGTCTGTATTGTCTGTATTGATGAAATAAATATTTTCTATTGTTTAATATAACTTGTATTAAAAATAAAAATTATGTTTTTTTCGACCTTTAATTGTGCAATGAAAATTATTCAATATTTCTTTATTAGGATATTGTCCTTACAAATAATCTATAGAGTTTTTTTGTTTTCAAATTTATTATTTGACCTAGAAAAAAAGAGAAATTTTTGGTGTTTATAGACGTGTTTGTCACAAGCTCTTAAAATAATTTGATTTTTGCTAAGAAAAAAGCGTTAGAAAACTTTTAAACAAGCTTAATTTAAATTGTGTGTCAAAGACTGTGCTGTGCATGTGAAGGTGTTTGTAAATAATTGTTTTTTTTTTTTATATAAAAAAAAATTAAATCCTAAAAAACAGAAACATAAACGAAAATAAAGAAAAATAAGCAAATAAATAAAAACTGCAGTAATTGTCTCTTTTGTACAATATTACCATATTGCCAGTTTTAACTGTTTTTTCCAGTTTTTTAGGATGCGTAACAGTTTTCCAGTTTTTCATGAAAAAAAACAGTTTTTGTTTAATTTCAGACTTTTTTTCAGTTTTTCCAGTTTTCAACAGTTTAAATGCTCCATTTACTTTTTTTTTACTTGAATTTATAAATTTAATACAAAAGTTGCGCAAAATGTTTCAATAACACTACGCAATGAATGCAACTGCGTAGTAAGTTTTAACTCCCTTTTTAGCATTTGTTTGTGTTGAAACCCTGAAATGTCATTTTGTATCTGTTTTCGTTTTCATTTCTCTTGTGTTGTGTTTAGTTAGTCTACAACAAAAAATATTTTTTTTGTATATATAAAATGTTATGTGTTTAATGTTTTTTATGTTGTTTTATGTTTAACTAAAATGCAATTGAATTCAAAATGCACATATTAACTGTTTTTTGTTTAAAAAAAAAACAGTTTTTTCTTAAAAAAGTTTTTTTTAAGAAAAAAATACATGGCAACACTGCTTTTGTATTATTATACATGGGTTCATTGCAACATTTATTTAATTTTTAGCAACATTTATGTTTTTGTTTCAACCTAAACTAGTTCTACATACTAGTTCTGCTACATACCACTAGGTGGCGTTATTATACAATCTGTTAAAGCTAGTTCTGCTACTAACAACTAGGTGGCGTTATTGTGTTACTTGTCGTCCGTTATCATACAATAATTTTTTATTAATCCTGCTCAATATGTGTGTGTAGAAGATTCGTCAGAAATGGGGGTTGCGGGGGAAAAAGTGGGAGATATGGCTGTAACTGATCTTTTGGAGGTGATACAAAGTTCAATAGCTAAAACTCTAGATGAAAAATTAAAAACATTACCAACTAAAGAAGATTTTGATAAAATAAATACAAAAATAGAAGATGTATCGGATAAATTTAATAACATTTCAACTTAAAACGAAATATTGAAAGAAAAAATAAAAACTTTAGAAGAGTTCAAAGAGCTAACGGAGCGAAGATTAATACATCTGGAGGATACTGTGGCACGAAAGAATATTATAATAAGAGGAATTGAAGCTCAACAATCCGTATACAAAGCAGTGCAAAAATTATTTAAAGACACAATGAAAATAAAGCCAGCAGTTGAAATCGTCAATGCAAAAACAATTTTGAAAAGAATGATAAAATGGTCGTTAAAGCAGAGTTAAAAACTGAAAAAATGGTATCAGATGTCATAAAATTTACTAAAAATCTTAGAGGTACTTCGATATTTATTGAAATTGACTTGAACTGTGATCGTCTACAGAGAAAAAAAATTATGCTTCATTAAAAAAATGAGATATTGGAGGTAAACACAACGAAGAAAATTCTGGTCCGTAACGATAAGATTAGAGTTGGAGATGAGTGGTTACGCTGGGACAACAAGCAGGTTCTGGTAGGCGACAAAGAAAGATCAGAAACTATTTTAACGGCAATATATGGTGAGGAGGCATCCAAAATAGATATAAGTTATGATAGGTTACTAACAATAATCAATTCAAAAACTAAAATGTTCTTATTTAAAAAAAGTTAACGTAAACAAAAGCATTGATAATGAAAAAGAAATAATAGAATACAAACAGCTTAAAATTTTATCGTACAATATACATGGGTTAGAAAACAAACAATTGCAGGCTGATTTTTTCAATTACACTCAAAAAAAAAAGTTTGTAAAGTCAGCAAAAAATTTTGCTGAGTCAGCAAAATTTTAGTCAGGAGGATGCTTGCAAAAAAGTTGCTAATGTCAGCAAAATCTTTTGCTGAAAATCAGCGAGCTGATTTTTAGCAACAAAATTTGTAGATTCAGCAAAGTTTTGCTAACACTTAGTAGATTAGAAATACAAAAGCCTTGCTAAAAATTAATAAATTTTTTGCTGAATTTTAGTAGACTGAAAAAACTCAAAAAATTTGTAGAAAAATTGTTATTTAGTTAATTTATTTGCTGAAAATCATAAAACATATTTTTGTGATTCTTTTAAAAATAATTTACTATAATAACGAAATATAAAAATTTTCATTTTTCCACATTGACGACATGAATTAATTTAATATCTGAAAACATATAGAAATAAATATATATAACATAACAAATATTGTCTTTCAATTACTTACATCAGTGGTTGTCTAAATGATGCTATCGCAACTGCCGAAGATAATTATAGAAACGAAAAAATAAACAAAAACAAACGAAACGAAACGAAAAAACAACCCTTTTTGCAATAAGAAAAAGGAACCATAAAAATCTACCTAAGATGTGTATCTTTGTCTTTCACTTTACTCTGTCTACATGTCTGTATATGTTTGTTTGCAATTTGACCACACATATAAACATTTAATTTAAATAAATAAATATTTTATTTTGTCTTTTATTTAATTAATAGACAATTATTTTATTCAGAGTTGTACTTTTTAGTATCATTTTCCTCTTCTCTACTACATCTTGACATGCCGCGACATCTACTTCATTCTGCGTATATCTTTCAATCTGGTTGTCGTCCACACTATTAGTGTGCTTATCAGCACAATTCTTTTTTAGCAAAATTAATTAGTAAAACATTAGTATATTAGTAAAGCATTAGTATAAAACAGTTAAGTGCTGAATAAGTATAACAAAAATTTTAGCTGAAAACAGGATTTTAGCAAAAAATTTTGCTAAAAAATAGTATACCTGATTTACAAGACGTTTTACTAACTTTTCTACTAACTTATTTTTTTGGGTGTACATTAACTCTTTTGATATAGTTATCTTATTAGAAACCCACTTAACTGAGGAAAAGATCGAACAATTCAAAAAATATTTTAAACATTTAAATACACTCAAAAAAAAAGTTCGTAAAGTCAGCAAAAAATTTTGCTGAGTCAGCAAAATTTTAGTCAGGAGGGTGCTAGCAAAAAAATTGCTAATGTCAGCTTAAATCTTTTGCTGAAAATCAGCGAGCTGATTTTTAGCAACAAAATTAGTATATTCAGCAAAAGTTTTGCTAACACTTAGTAGATTAGAAATAAAAAAGCCTTGGTAAAAATTAATAAATTTTTTGCTGAATTTTAGTAGACTGAAAAAAACGCAAAAAATTTGTAAAAAAAAATTGTAATTTAGTTAATATATTTGCTAAAAATCATAAAACATATTTTTGTGATTCTTTTAAAAATTATTTACAATAATTACGAAATATAAAAGTTTTCATTTTCCCACATTGATGTCATGAAGTAATTTAATATCTGAAAATATATAGAAATAAATATATATAACATAACAAAAATTTTCTTTCAACTACTTACATCAATGGTTGTCTAAATGATGCTATCTTTTAAGGACGCAACTGCCGAAGATAATTAAAGAAACGAAACAAAAAAATAAACAAAAACAAACGAAACGAAAAAAACAACCCCTTTTTTGCAATAAGAAAAAGGAACCATACTAAGATGTGTGTCTTTGTCTTTCGCTTTACTCTGTCTACATGTCTGTATATCTTTGTTTGCAATTTGACCACACTAGATTATTAATCTATTAACTTTTATTATAGAAATACATATTAAATTTAAATATTTTTGTTTGTCTTTTATTTTATTAATAGACAATTATATTCACAAGCCGGTGACAACGCAAAATTTAAGTTTTTTTAATCCTCAATTTTGTTTTATGTATGAAAAACAGATACAAAAGTCTTCAGTGGTTGATTTTTTTATGTCTTATTAGAGTTGTACTTTTTAGTATCATTTTCCTCTTCTCTACTACATCTTGACATGCCGCGACATCTGCTTCATTCTGCGTATATCTTTCAATCTGGTTGTCGTCCACACTATTAATGTGCTTATCAGCACAATTTTTTTTAGCAAAATTAATTAGTAAAACATTAGTATATTAGTAAAGCATTAGTATAAAACAGTTAAGTGCTGAATAAGTATAACAAAAATTTTAGCTGAAAACACGATTTTGGTAAAAAAATTTGCTATAAAATAGTATACCTGATTTACAAGACGTTTTACTAACTTTTGTACTAACTTATTTTTTTGAGTGTACTTATTGGAAACCAGCAACTAGGAACAGTAGATTTGGTAGAGCAATTGGAGGTTGTATGTATGGCACAAACAAAAACATAAATTCTTCGTTCATAAAATGTACATTTAGTAATCAGAATAATATGGATATAATGAGAATTAAAATTAATAACACAGAGGTTTTAATTGCTCCTCAATATATCAGAGGGGCTGAATGGTATTCTGATTTTATTGCGGTGGAAAAGTATTTTAATAAAAATAGTCCTATGAATGTGGTAGTTATTGGTGACTTAAACGTTCGTATTGGTGATCTACAAGCAGAAGCAGAAGACAACATCTTAAATCAGTTTCATGCAAATTCTGGTATTCGAAAATCAAAAGACTCCGAAGTAAATGCTAAAGGGAGAACACTCATAGAGTTCTGTGAAGATTTTGGGTTAATAGTTTTAAATGGTGCGAAAAAGGGAGATGAGTGTGGGAACTTAACATTTATGAATGGTGTCGGAGGGTCAGTTAATGATAGTTTGTGCGGTGTCACATGACCTGCTGGGTTTTATTGAACGTTTTATGGTAGAAGAACAAATCTGGTCGGACCATATGCCGTTAGTTTTGAATTTAAAAGTAAGACTTCAAAATACCCCAAATAAAATACAACAACTGCTGCTTACATTGGAATGATAATTTAAAAGGACATTATAACCAAGAAGTCCTAGATAACCTGAGAATTTTAAAGAATCAAAAAGATTTGATAAATTTAAAGGATGTAGTGAATATTATAAACAAATAAACAACTCAAAATAAACCAAATAAAAAGTTTATAGCTAAAAATAAATGGTTTGACTGGCAATGTAAAAAAGCTAGAAACACTTATTTTGGGTTATTGAAAGAATATAAACAACATATGGATGCTGAATCAAAAAAAAATATTTAAAGGCAAATGAAAAGTTTAAAATTGTTTGTAACGAAAGAAAAAATAACTACTATACGGAGCTAGAAGTCAAACTTAATAAAGTAAATGATAGTAAATCATGGTGGAAGATTGCAAATGAGATCCGAAATAGAAACGAGCAAGAACTGCCAAATATATCTTCGTCTGATTTTAAATCCTATTTTATGACACTACTAAACCCATTGCAAAAATCAAAAGATATTCAGTATGCGCATATGTACCATGAAGATCGTTTTTTGGATAAAACATACTACAACATCGGAAATATATATAAGTTTTAGCGAAGGCAAAATCAGGAAAAGCACCAGGAGAGGGTAGAATTCCCTACGAATTTTTCAAAAATGTTCCTCATGAGTTAATTATCGAAATGGCAAATGCTTATAATGCTCTATTTAATAATTTTCAGGCAGATAAAACTTTCACCACAAGTGTTATATTCCCTAGAGGCATTTCTTTTATGAATACCATAGCTGAAGTGTTAATGGGTGTTATCACGGAAAGAATGTATTGTTGGTCCTATCAGCACAACATTCTCTCCGAGTACCAGGCCGGTTTTAGACGAGAATATTCCACAGTTGACAATATCTATAATTTTACGACCATTGTGCACCTGAAGTTTAAGGAGGGAAACAAAGTTTACGCGTTCTTTGTTGACTTCAAAGCGGCTTTTGAAAAAGTCGTTAGAAAATCCCTAATATATAAGTTGCATGCTATGGGAGTATCAACGAAAATGGTACGTTTTATTGAAAGCGTATACAATGGAACATATTCAACAGTGTGGAATGGGCAAGAACTATCAGAAAAATTTTAAACTGCCTCAGGTGTTAAACAAGGGTGCATATTATCCCCTTTGCTTTTCTCATTATACATAAATGATCTCCATGATTATCTTTAAGGTGGTTTACAAGTTGGTAATTTAAATATCAGACTGTTACTATACGCGTATGATATTGTTCTGATATCGGATGATGTAAATGTGCTACAAAAAATGATTAAAAAAAAACTTGAAACTTATTGCAACTACTGGAACTTGGAAGTAAATTTGACAAAGTCTAAAATAATGGTATTTCGAAATGGCGGACGGTTGGCACATCATGAATAATGGGTATTCAATGGGGAGGAAATTGAAATAGTCAACGAATACTATTATCTTGGTATGATCCTAACTCCAAAGTGTGTATTTACGAAACATGTAGCAAAGAGATTTAGTTCTGCAAAAAACTGCTTAAACTCAACATGGAGTAATTTTTTGGGTAAAAAAGATATATCGTTTCAAACTAAAACAAACCTGTATAATGCGGTTTGCCGTTCCATACTATCGTATGGCGCCCAAATATGGGGTCATTCACATTTTGACGAGGTTGATTGCCTACAAAGATACTTTTTAAAACGTGTTATTAATTTACCAAAATTCACACCGAATTATACACTTTTGTTAGAATCAGGTATGGAAGATGGCCACTTATTTACCCTTGAATTGCATATGCGCTACATAGCTCGAACCCTCTTTCAGTTTACTAACGAACGGTCAAGAGTACAATGTCCAATTATCACCAATTATGACACAACAGGAGTGGAATCAAAACCAAACCCTTCTTATAAATTCGTTAAGATTAAAAAATCATCTAAACCATCTACGTGGGTGAAAGCTAACGGAATCTTTTTATAATAAAACGAACTCAACAGTAGGACACTTATATTTAAATGGTAATCATACCCAAACTAACATAATGTGGATCTTCAAAGCTCGCTGCAATTTGATAGAACTAAATGGGTCTCGGCACTCGAGAAGAACTAACAAAATTAGCTCTTTGTGCAATTCAAAAGAAGTTGAAAACATCCAACATTTCATTAGATGATGCCCAATTTTAAATTACTTTAGACTAAAATGGTTTAATAAGATAACTCTATCTGATGATGAAATAATTAGAATTTTAAATGGGGAAAACAATTGGCAGAATTTAGTAGAATACATTATCAGTGCTTTAGCTTATCGTAAAACACTAATATTTGAATATAATAAATAAAAAATAATAATAATACATTGTAAAATTAAATTATATATCTTACATGCAGAGAAAAGGTATGATTGAAGATGATTATGGACACAAAATTATCATATTTTGATTCTAATTATCATATACATTACATGACTCTGGATGATCATATTACGATTACCGAAGGCGATTTTATCGTCATTTAGGATCATAATCTGATTGCTACGAATTGTAGTCATAACATGATGCTCTTAAACTATTATAAAACGATAGCTCTTTTTTCTGCGTGTAGTTCTGCCTAAAAATTTTTATTCATTGTAAGTTTTGTAAATATTTAAGGAGTTTTTTTATATAATGACTAACGTGTGGAATATTATACAGAATTCATGTGATGTTGATCACAGATCCAGATCCTTGCCTGTAAATTCTAGCTGAAGGAGTTTGAAGTTTCATAACAATGTAGTTTGTGTTTGGATTTTATTTACCTATAATTAATAATTTTAATTCGTTTTAGTTTGTATAGAAACATTTATACTTATGGTTAGTAACCTTTGATAACACACTGCTACAAAAAAAAACTTTTTGTCAGAACTTGAAAACCGACCTAGTGGGGGTTGTAGGCCTAGGTGAGGACATACAAAAACCGTTTTCAAAAATTTTGAAACACCCTCAAAATTTTGAGTTATTTTCAAAAAACTGTTTTAGGGTAGGTCGTAGCACTTTAGTACCTCTAACTCACACATTTTTTGACCGATTTCAAAATTTTGGAAAGACAAAGAATTAGGCTTTCATGAAATGTATTCATTAAATATATATTCCAAGACATTAGGTAAGTGTTTAGCAAAAGTTTCTCTTTTTTTTATTTTTTTTTTTCCAAATTTTTCAAATTCAACAAGAGTTATTTTAATTTTTTTTTATGAAAACCTATCTTTTTTTGCACTGTATTTTAAAGACAATTTTATATAGAAAAAAACGAGATATTATTTGTTAAAATCGGTTTCTATTTGCAAAAGTTACTAAACTTTTTCTAAAGTAAAATGTTAAGATTGCAGACTTTTCTTCTGGTAAACCACTTGACTTACAAAAACGCTTGTTTATTTTTTTTTTTTTTTATTCATATGGTTTGCGCTGGGGGAGAAAATGCTAAAAACAGGTGTTAATGAAAAGTTGAATAACTTTTACAATTTTCATCCGATTTGAAAAATTAAAACCATGTTTTGTTAAGAACTAAATTTTCTTTATACGTTGGTATAAATTTTTACAAGCTTTCATATTAAAATAAGCAATGAAAAGCTACTAAAATCAAAAAAGTTTATAATTTTCGTTTTTTTTGTAGATATTCTTAACAAAAACAATACTTATAACTTACAAATGTATAAGAAATGCACGTCATTTTAAAGCCTAATCAGTTTTCTTTCCAAACCCGTTAAAAAAATGTAAATCGGACAAAAACTGACTGAGTAACAGGTCGATAAGTTGACGAACATCACTTGAAACGGTTTTTTTAGAATAACTTCTGAATTTGAGGGTGTTTCTGAAATTTTTTGACACAATTTGTAATGTACTCAACAAGACCTATAACCCACGCTAGGTCGTTTTCCAAGTTTTTTTTCATTGTAGCACCGTGTAATTAATGAAATTGTGATAAATCCACATTCTATCGATGCCCAATAAAGATGTGTAGATCGACTTGAGTCATTGTACATGCCTTCTTACAATGAGATAGTATCCCATTTGCAAAATACCCCATGATACGTACACACTATGGTCCGAACTATAGCGGCTTAAGATGTATTTTTATTACTAATTAAAAAATTTCTAAACATTTTTTTACGAACGACTACCCACTAGGCCGGGTCGATAAAAAAAGTTGTGCCGGTCACCCCCTAGAATTAAAGATAATTGAAAGAAGATTTGAAAAGCATTTTTTTTTTTGCCACGCCCCTTGACCCGCGCATTTGGTTTTTTATTTCCTGTGGCTCCATTTATAGTCCGATCGTAACGTGTGATATATCATTGTTTTTGGAATGACAACGGCTACATTTTCTACTTTGATCACTTTTGACTCCGAAGTCAAATTCTAGAAGTAACTTCTGGAAACTCGATTTCTACCACCCTAATTCACGAGTTTTTCTAAACGATAAAAAAGTTTTTTAAATTCCATGAAATTTTGTCTTTTACAGTATATATATTTATTCAGTAACAAAAAAGTTACGAAGGTTTAAAAAAAATCAATTTGAGTTTTATTCCAACAATTGTTAACAATAAGCTTTGGTCTTTTTGTGGCGCTAGTGTGCATTTGTTTTTGCACTATGATAATGTTCTCTTTTTCGTAATCTCACTTGTTTCTCTATTTTCTATTATCTTTCTCCTCCACATAGTATTCTTTTTAACCGTCATCACAAACCGATTCAGCTGGCAACACTTTTGTTAAACATATTATTAGGGCTCGGAACTTCATGTAAATACATGTCTGTTGTCGTTAGCTAGAGAACAATGTTAACCAAATATCTTTGCGAATCAACAAATTTGAAACAAAATGGCATCGATTTGTTAGTGCATATTTTTACATATTTTGCTATAAATGCATATTTTGCTATAAATGCATATTCTTATGCATATTTTGTATTTTTTGTTACATATTTTACATATTTTTACATGTTTTTGCATATTTTTAAATGTTTTTGCATATTTTTGCAATTTTTTTTTGATGTTTTACTAAAAATTAATTTTTTACAATTTAAATTTTTTTAGAAATAAAATCTTATCAAATTTATACATTTAATTTTTTTATCAAGAAATGTAATATGACAGAAAATTCAACTACAAACTTTAAGAAGATTTTTAATTGTTATTCTCAATTTTGTAACGACTTTTTAAAACAGAAATTACTAAAATTTAAAAATTATATAGAAAAAATCAATAATAAATGCATATTTTTAAATTTTAAGTTCATATTTTACGATTTTAAATACATATTTTATGAACATAAAACACAAATATAAATGCATTAACTTCCGAGCCCTACATATTATTATTCCTCTTCAAGTGTTCGCGTCTACAGCTGTAGCTTTTTGATAAAATTAGTGTAAATTACTAAAATATTTTTTTTCTTTAAAAATATAATTAAATTGTTTTTAATTAAAATATATAATTTATTTATTAGAATTTCCATGCCATTCGCAAAATACCGAACGCTTTGTGCGAGTTGTTAGTGAATCCGCAAACAAGGTAACGGACGAAAAGCGCATGGGGTCGAGAGCAGTATAAACAGCTGGAGTCTCGCCAAAATTTAAATTAATTTATTTAAGGAGAATACCACATTAAAAAAAACCATTGTTTATACTTTTAAGAATAGAGATTTTTTCTCAACAATATTTGATAGAAAAATGAGTAAAAAGAGAGCACTTTAAAAATGGCCACAAAAACAATAACCACAAAAAGACCAAAGCTTATTGTTAACAATTGTTGGAATAAAACTCAAATTGATTTTTTTTAAACCTTCGTAACTTTTTTGTTACTGAATAAATATATATACCGTAAAAGACAAAATTTCATGGAATTTAAAAAACTTTTTTATCGTTTATAAAAACTCGTGAATTAGGGTGGTATAAATCGAGTTTCCAGAAGTCACTTCTAGAATTTGACGTCGGAGTCAAAAGTGATCAAAGTAGAAATGTAGCCGTTGTCATTCCAAAAACAATGATATATCACACGTTACGATCGGACTATAAATGGAGCCACAGGAAATAAAAAACCAAATGCGCGGGGTCAAGGGGCGTGGCAAAAAAAAAAAAAAAATTTTTTTCAAATCTTCTTCAAATTATCTTTAATTCTCTACTACCCACCCTAACCGACCGAGAGGGCTCATCCCCATGACGTAGTGATACGTACACACTATGGTCCAACCAATAGCGGATTAAGATGTATTTTTAGTACTAATAGGGAGTATGCCCGCTGCATTGTTAGCGTGGGGACGACCTTGTTTTGCATTCAAGTTTGAATTGTAATTGATTTTGGATAAGAATTTAATCTTTTAAGGAAAATAAAACACAACGTATTAGTGTTGGTATCCAAACATTTAGGTAGGTATGGAATGGCATTATCCCCATTTCAAATTTGGGGACTACGAATGAAAATATTTATGTCTTAACCCTCAAATCAAAATGGGAGCTATGTCTTACATAGTTATAAGATCGTTTTTCAAAAAATATTATGTGAATATTACAATATTTCTGCGTAGGCGGACTGCGGCAATGTTTATTATTTTTCTATTCTGTGGTATGTCCAAAGCCGGCTTCGCTGAGTAAAACATTTATGGAAGGCTGTAAAATAAAAAATTAATACTTTATTCCGTTGTCCAATAAAAATTACATTTTAAACTTTAAGGCATAGCAAGGTGTTATCTATGATAACAACCTAGTGGGCTTGCCCGTTACCATAACTTATGTGCTCATTGGTATGCAATAAAAACATAGTAAAAATGGTAATCAAAAGGGAATTACTACCGCCTATTTACGCTGCCTAAACCGCTGGAGCTTGGAATTTGAAATTTGTCATTGAGGTTCCTTCTCCATCATATACATCTAATCACGATTTTAGGAAATTGTTAGTATGTGGCACAAAAAGATAAAAAGTCTTCCCCTTATCGTCCTGCTTAAACCACTTCGGCTAAAAATCTGAAATTTCAAGTGTATTAGCCAATAATCTATGGGCTAAAGCACTTAAAATATACCTTTAGGAATTTCAAATAAAACTTGATAAAAATGTGGCACAAAAACAAATGTTTGCTTAATCACTCAGCCCAAACCGCTTGATTTTGAAACTCGGCATGTATGTTCCTCTTCTGGCGTAGACATCCACAAATTTGGGATTATTAGAAATGTTTACATAATGGAGCGAACAGTAAAAAGGTTTATTCTTGATTTACTGCCCAAACCCTTTTGTCTAGAAATCTAAATTTTATAATATGTATTCCCTGAGGTTTAGGCTAATTTACCGGAGAGAATTTCCAATAATGGCGTGGTAAAAATTGTAAAAAATATTGAACTTGAAATTTGGATTAAATTAGACATTCACTAAGGAGGGGTTTTTGTAAACTTTTTAGGGGACGGACAAAAAGGAAGAAGTCTCCTTCTGTTCCAAAAATGTTTTGGAACTCACCAAAACAATGGGTTTAAATAAGAAAAATTGGGATTAATCACAAAGCTTAAACCGCTGGAGTAAGGAACTTGAAATTTGGCTTGAAGTTATCCTCATTATCTAAGAAGAAATTTATATGGTGAAATTCCTTAAGGTGAGGGACAAAATCTCCCTTTTAATATTCTGCCAACTGACAATTGGCTACAAATCTGACCTTTAAAATATGTGTTTCTTCGAACTTCTAACTAAAACTGGGGTTAAAAAAGGAAAAGTGTCCGTTAATAGCCCGGCTCAAATCGTTGGAGCAAAAACGGATTATCTCATAACCAAAACCATTAGGTAATTATATAGTAGTTCACTTAAAATATATTTTTTGCTTTTCTGATCAAAACTTGTCATATATAGAGATTTAAAGGGAAAAAGTGACCTCTTAATGACATGTAAAATTGCTTTATGCTTAAATTTTAATACATCTTCTCGAAATGGTTAAACAGAATAATTAAAACAGGAAATCATTTTCTTTTTAATGTATTCCGACATTAAAAAGTATTGGTAAGGATAATCGAGTAATAATAAAAATTTAATTATAAAATATTTTGGATATTTAGAAGTTAACAGTATAAAAAGGGGTAAAAGGTTGGTACTAATTCATAACTTTTAAATACATTTTCCTATTCTCTTGAAATTTTTAGATTCCAAGTGCTGCAAAATTATATACTCTTTTTGACAAATGAACACAAAAGCACAAAATTGGTAAAAAAAAAAATATTTGGTCCTGGACGATTTTTATAAGTTAATCTTTTGGGGATCTACATTTTTAGGCAGGAATGACATGACATTATCCCAATTTCCGATTTGGGGATTATGGATTAAAATGTATCTATCATAACCCCCAAACCCCCAGTAAAAATAGACATATTCTTCATAGACAAATTTTTCAAAAAAAACATTGTGTGAATATTAAAGTTTTTCTGCGTAGCCGGCCTGCGGCCGGACTTAGGGGTTTTTTTACTCTGTTGTATGTCCGAAGCAGGCTTCGCTGAGTAAAAAATGTCTGCAAATCTGTAAATAAAATAGGCATTACTTTATTGTATTGTCCAATAAAACTACATTTTGAATTTTAACCCAAAAAAAAACGTCTAATCTAAGCCAACAACCTTGTGGGCATTGTCCTCTAATATAAAATATGTGTTCCCTGATGTACAGACTAATTAACTACTTTTTGAAATAAAACATAGTTAAAATGGGGTTAAAATGTTAATAAGTGCCGCCTAATCTTCCAGTTTTAACCGCATGGGCTTAGAACTTCAAATTTGGTATGAAAGTTCTGTCTCCGGCGTAGACACAATTCTCGGAAACATGATTTTTGGAAATAATTAAAAGGTTGCACAAGAAAAAATAAAACGTGTTTTGCTTAACGTTCTGCTTAAACCTCTTCGCTAGAAATCTGAAATTTCAAATAGAGTAATAGCTAATGCACTTAAAATATACTTTTTTGGAATTCCCAATAAAAACTCAATGAAAATGTGGTACAAAGAAATAAATGTCCCCTTAATCACCATGACCAAGCCGCTGCAGCTAGGAACTTGAAATTTGGCATGTACACTGATAGAAAAAAAAAAAGGTTCATCCCCTCGCATATGCAACCACTAAGATGGGATTTTTGGAAATGTGTACGGGGAAAAGTCTCCTTTTGTCCAAAACACTTCAGGTAATTCACTAAAGAAAAACTTTTTGGAATTTATCATAAAACCGTAGTAATATAGGGCTCAAAAGGGATAAATGGCCATTAATCACAAAGTTGAAACCACTGGAGCTAGGAACTTGGAATAAAGCAAACAATTTTAATGTTTAATTATTAAAAGACGAATTCCTAATATATTCCGATATTAAAAACTACCGTTAACGGCGTCTAGGATTTTTAAGATATAGGAGATTTTGAATATTCAGAAGTTATGGATATAAAAAAGAGCAAAAGGTGGTAAATGGTACTCTTTACAACTCTGAAAGATATTTACATATTCATTTTAAACTTGTAGGTTTCAACTGAAGCAAAATTATTTACTCTTTTAAACAAATGAACACAAAAGCATGAAATTGGGAACCTGTAAAAAATGTTTGGTCCTGGGCAACCAATGAACACAAAAGCACGAAATTTTGGAAACTGTAAACAAAATTTGGTCCAAGACGATTTTTATCTCCCGATCCTAAATTTATTTTTTAAATTTTTCACTTCTCAATTTTAAGAGGACATCCTCATTATGAGTCTTCTAGATTTCGATTTTTTTTTTGCGTAAATCGATAGTGGAAACTTTTCCACAAAAACTGTTATACAAAATTACAGAACGAAATTCCATGTATTTTCAAAACAATAAACATAAAAAATCTATTAAATGCGTTTTAAATCGAGTTGACTATTTTTGAACAAATTTTTTATTTTAAAACTGACTTAAGCATACACTCAAAAAAAAAAAGTTTGTAAAGTCAGCAAAAAATTTTGCTGAGTCAGCAAAATTTAGTCAGGAGGGTGCTAGCAAAAAAATTGCTAATGTCAGCAAAATCTTTTGCTGAAAATCAGCGAGCTGATTTTTAGCAACAAAATTAGTAGATTCAGCAAAAGTTTTGCTAACACTTAGTAGATTAGAAATAAAAAAGCGTTGGTAAAAATTAATAAATTTTTTGCTGAATTTTAGTAGACTGAAAAAAAACGCAAAAAATTTATAAAAAAATTGTAATTTAGTTAATATATTTGCTGAAAATCATAAAACATATTTTTGTGATTCTTTTAAAATAATTTACAATAATTACGAAATATAAAAATTTTCATTTTCCCACATTGACTACATGAATTAATTTAATATCTGAAAATATTTAGAAATAAATATATATAACATAACAAAATTTTCTTTCTACTACTTACATTAATCGTTGTCTAAATGATGCTTTCTTTTAAAGAACGCAACTGCCGAAGATAATTTTAGAAACGAAACGAAAAAATAAACAAACAACAAACGAAACGAAAAAAACAACCCTTTTTTTGCAATATGAAAAAGGAACCATACAAATCTACCTAAGATGTGTGTCTTTGTCTTTCGCTTTACTCTGTCTACATGTCTGTATATGTTTGTTTGCAATTTGACCACACTAGATTATTAATCTATTAACATTTATTATAGAAATACATATTAAATTTAAATGTTTTCTTTTGTCTTTTATTTAATTAATAGACAATTATTTTCACAAGCCGGTGACAACGCAGAATTTAAGTTGTTTTAATCCTCAATTTTGTTTTATGTATGAAAAACAGATACAAAAACTTCCATGGTTGATTTTTTTATATGTCTTATTAGAGTTGTACTTCTTAGTATCATTTTCCTCTTCTCTACTACATCTTGACATGCCGCGACATCTACTTCATTCTGCGTATATCTTTCAATCTGGTTATCGTCCACACTATTAATGTGCTTATCAGCACAATTTTTTCTAGCAAAATTAATTAGTAAAACATTAGTATATTAGTAAAGCATTAGTATAAAACAGTTAAGTGCTGAATAAGTATAACAAAATTTTAGCTGAAAACAGGATTTTAGCAAAAAAATTTGCTAAAAAATAGTATACCTGATTTACAAGACGTTTTACTAACTTTTGTACTAACTTATTTTTTTGAGTGTGGATTTAATTTACCCTTATGTAACAAAATAGTAAAAATTCCCAGTGGTTTAACCATTTTTGTGTGTTATTTTTCAAAACTATTTTCTAGAATTTATTTGTTAAAATTTATTGTTAAAATATGATATTACCTGGTAAATGGCGCCATCAGCTTATCTGAAGTTTTCAAGACGGCGCTATTTTCTCCTTTTCTGATTTTAAAATATGAACCATAGCTTGAAAACTGAGAAAGTTAAAGCAAAATGGACGGAAATTTGTATTAATCCTAGCTTCACCATACGCCAGTGCTAATGACATCCCTATCCGAAATTGGACCTTGGTGGGGACCATTACCTCGTAATTTTTTCCAAAAATATTCTATTTTATAAAACGGACAACATTTTCGTTTCTTCGGAGTATCCACAAATGTTCTAAATAAATATGAACCAGGTCTGGGAAAGCTTTCGCGACCCTTAACCTCCTACAAAGAGCCCAAAACTAAAATGCAATGCCGCAAGTGAAAGACCAAATTTTATTATTATATTTCACATCAATGTAGCATTGTTTTTAGCTTGAATAAAATTGTGTGTAAATTAGAAGTAGAAATAAGACTGTAGATGTACTTATTTTGTACTTTAATTAAGAATTGTAAAAATTAACAAAAATACTTTTTCTGAGCCAAAAAAACAGGAATACATTTTGTAATTTTTTCTGTTGTTTTTATTTATTTTTTTTAATTTAGATTAAAATTGCTTTACGAAAAATAAGGTTTGAGAACAATGCTAATGAAAATTAAAAAATACATACAATGTGAATGAAGTTTTTAGTTCAAAAGACTATTATTTTGGAACTACTTGAAATATTGAAATTTAAATATAATATTTTTGTGAAAAAATGGTATTAATTTATGCAAAAACTTTTTCGATGCCTTAAAGGCAAACATTTAATTATTTTAGGAGGTTTTTACATTCTATCCTCTTCATCTCCGAATTCCTAATTAGCCCTTCTCAGTGCGCATGTTTCTATAACTACATATACAATTTAATGTTTCGACGATCCAGTAATCGAGTTTCCCCGTTCTTATAAAATTTTTCCAAAACCAAATTTTTACTGATCTGCCTATTTTGGAAACAACTTAAGTTTTAAGTTTCAGATTTAGCTTAACATTTTGATCAAGATGAGCACTTCTTAAACATTTTAAATCACGGTAATACCACGTTTTCAGTGGAAAATTTAATAAGTGCATTTTCAGTGTACCACATTCAGTGCCCACATCACAGAAAACCTATATTTCTACTTTTTGCCAATGGTCGTAAAATTGGACTCTTTACTCGTTTCTACGTCTTCCAGTAATATATTAAAGATCCCCTTTTAGTGGAGGTCTTCATTTGGGCCATGTTTAATTAGTAAGTACTTTTTTGTTTGAAGAACTTTTTGGAAGTAACCCATCGTGCCATGATCATGAAAATTAATATAACATGAAAATTGTTATATGTATTCTTCAAATTTTAACAAACTTACAGTTTTTTAGATTTTTTTGAAAATTTGTTATCAAAAAAAATAAAATTACTTTTTAGAATAGTATGTCGTTTTTTTGAAAAAAGCGTTATTTTTTTGTTGGAAAAATCTGGTTTTTTATGGAAAATTTGCTTTTTGGAAAAAGTTCTTTTTTTAAATAATACTTTTTTTTTGAAAAAGGTACACTTAACTTTTTTTTGAAAAAGTGTTTTTTTTTTTGTTTTTGTCAAAATTACTTTTTTTGGTAAAAGCATTTTTTTTTTTGAAAAAGTCTTTTCTGGTGAAAGCACTTTTTTCGGGGAAAAGTCCTTGTTTTTAAAAAAGTATTTTTTTGTGGAAAAAGTACTTTTTTTTGAAAAAGTATTTTTTTTTGGAAAACGATATTGATGTATTGTTTTCTGAATACTTTTTGGGCATCTCCGTTGGAATATCAAAAATTCCGTCTTATTGGAATCTCCTTTCCAGGAGGAAACTGTATACCAATTTTCCGGTTATTTGGCCCAGTTTCCCACTTTTTGGTCATCTCCGATGTAATATAAAAAAATCCCGTCTTTGTGGTGGTCACTTTCCCAGGAGGAACCTATATGCCAAATTTAAAGTTTCTAGGAGCAGGTGCAATTATGGGCGATGTTGATTCACTCAGTATCTCACACTACTCTTTTATATAAATAGATAGACAGATGAAAACTACTGTTACTTTCAAAAAAAAAAAATTTCCATATTATGAAAAAAACATGTTTTATACCCGTTATTCTTTTGAAAAGTACCATTACTTATAAAATACCGTTACTTTTTGAAAAAAATTACTTTAAAAAAACGTTCCTTTTTTGAAAAAAACGTTTCTTTTTGTTTTAAAAACCCGTTCTTTTTTTAAAATGTACAGTTACTTAAAAAAATAAACGCATTATATTTTTTTTTAAAACCGTTTTTTTTAAACAACAGTTACTTTTTTAAACCCGTTATTTTTTTGAAAATGTCGTTACTTAAAAAACAAAAACCGTTTGTTTTTAATTAAACCGTTACTTTAAAAAAACCCTTACTTTTATTTATTAAAAAAGTAACGGTTACTTTTTTAAAAATGCCGTTACTTATTTTGCAAAAACGGAAGACTTTTTGACATTTTCGCACTCTCCGTTGGAATATTGGAAAATCCCTTGTAAATTTCAAGTTCCCAGGTCCAGGGGTCTATGCTGGGCGATGTTGAGTCAGTCACTCACACCACTTCTTTATATATATAGATTATTTATATACATTAATATAAAAAAAAAATATACACTGAATATTTTTACCTCTTAGACTACAATAAGATTTTAACACGATAATTGTAAAAAACCACTAAAATAAGTTTTAACGGGAAAAAGTGTAGAAAATTAGAACGTAATTATAACAAAATTATATTTGTAGAAAATTTTGTAGAATTCTGGTTAAACGAAATACAGGACATAAAAAAACAAAACTATGGAATTATTATTAATATTTTTTAAATTTATATATTTTTTATTTTCTTTCGACTTGTTCGTTAAAGCGTTACTTCAGTGTGAATAGTTTAACATTCGTTGAACCGGGAATTTTTTTCATTGAGTGTTGTTTTTTAATTTTTTTTTTAAAGTTTTAAACACAAAAAAAAAAAAATGAAAAAAAGCTCTTCAAAAATTATAATTTTTTTGGAAAAAGTAATTTTTTCAAACTGTAATTTAATTTTTAAAAAAATTTATTTTTTCGGTATTTTTTTGAAGATACTACTTGTTTAGAAAAAGTAAATTTTTTTTGGTACTTTTTTTTTGGAAAAGCTAAAAAATTTTCGCTATTTTGTTTTTTTTTTTTTTTGAAAATGGAAGTTTTTTTTTGGAAAATCTACTTTTTTTTGGAAAAAGTACTGTTTTGAAATTGGTACTTTTTTAGAAAAATTAAATTTTTTTGGTTCTTTTTTTAGAAAGGATAATTTTTTTTGGAAAGAGTACATATTTCAAATTGGTACATTTTTTTAGAAAAATTTATTTTTTGTGTACTTCTTTTGGTAAAAAGTACTTTTTGGATAAAGTACTTTTGTGGGAAAAATACTTTTTTTGAAAAATACATTTTTTTTGAAAAAGTACTTTTTTTACATTAGTACTTTTTTAGGAAAACTATTTTTTTTGTACTGTTTTCCAATACTTTAGAAAAATTAAATTTTTTTTGTAATTTTTTTGAAAAAGGAACATTTTTAGTACCTCTTTTTTTGGAAAAAGAATCTTTTTTGGTACTTTATTTTGGAAATTGGCACTTTTGTAGAAAAATAAAATTTTGTTTGTACTTTTTTTTTTGGTAAAAAGGTAAATTTTTGGGTAGTTTTTTTTTTGAAAATGAAATTTTTCGTTACTTTTTTTGGAAAAGGTACTTTTTTTTGGAAAAGATACTTATTTTTTGGTAAAAGGTACTTATTTAGGGGAAAAGTACTATTTTGAAATTGGTACGTTTTTAGATAAAGAACTTTTTTTTGGTATTTTTTTACAACAGTTTTTGGTACTTTTTTTCTGAAAAGGGTACATTTTTGGTACTTTTTTTGGAAGAGGGTATTTTTTCGGCAATTATTTTATTTGAAAATTTTGGTACTTTTTTTTGGAAAGGGACATTTTTGAAAATGGTGCTTGTTTTGTAAATAAATTTAATTTTTTTGGTACTTTTTTGCCAATAGTTTTGGTACTTGTTTTGGTAAAAAGGAAAATTTTTTGGAAAAGGTAAAATTTTTAGTACTTTTTTTGTAAAAGGATCTATTTTCGGTAATTAATTTTTTTGAAAATTTCGGTACTTTTTTTGGAAAGGGACATTTTTGAAATTGGTACTTTTTTATAAAATTCAATTTTTTTTGGTACATTTTTTTGCCAATAGTTTTGGTACTTTTTTTGAAAATTAACGTTTTCGGTACCTTTTCTCTTGGAAAATGTACTTTTTTTGAAGAAGGTATTTATTTTTTTGGAAAAAGTAACTTTTTTAGGGAAAAAGTACTATTTTGAAATTGGTACTTTTTTAGAAAAAGAAAATTTTTTTGGTACTTTTTCCAATAGTTTTTTGTACTTTTTTCTGAAAAGAGTACATTGTTTGGTACCTTTTTGGAATAGGCTTTTTTCGGTAATTATTTTTTTTCAAAATTTCGGTACTTTTTTTGTGGAAAGGGACATTTTTGAAATTGATACATTTTTAGAAAATTAAATTTTTTTGGTACTTTTAAATTGGATAAGGGACTGTTTTCGGTAATTATTTTTTTTTGAAAATTTCGGTACTTTTTTTTGGAAAGGGACATTTTAGAAATTAGTACTTTTTTAAAATATTTAATTTTTTGGTACTTTTTTGCCAATAGTTTTGGTACTTTTTTTTTGGTAAAAAGAAAATTTTTTGGTACTTTTTTTTTTAAAATGAATATTTACTTTTTTAGAAAATTAAATTTTTTTGGTACTTTTTTGTCAATAGTTTTGGTACTTTTTTTTTGGTAAAAATAAAATTTTTTTAGTACTTTTTTTTTTAAAAAGGAACGTTTTCGGTACTTTTTCTCTTGGAAAATGTACTTTTTTCCAATGCTTTTCAGTATTTTTTTTGAAGAAGGTACTTTTTTGGGACTTCGTTTTCGGTACTTTTTTTTGGAAAAAGGTACTTTTTTCGGAAAAATGGACACTATTTTCCGAAAAAGGAGGAGTTTTCCACTTTTTGGCCTTCTCCGTAGGAATATCCAAAAATCACTTCTTAGTGGTGGTCTGAGTCGGAGGAGGAACATATGTACCAAATTTCAAGTTCCTAGGTCCAGAGCTCTTGGCTGGGAAAATGGACAATATTTTCCGAAAAAGGAGGAGTTTTTCCACTTTTTGGTCTTGTCCGTTGGAATATCAAAAAATCGCTTCTTAGTGGAGGTCTAAGTCGGAGGAGGAACATATGTACCAAATTTCAAGTTCCTAGGTCCAGAGGTCTTGGCTGGGCGATGTTGAGTCACTCAGCCCTCAGTCACGCCACTCTTATAGATACATTAAATTTGTGCTGAATTGTTGCAGCTCCTTCTTTTTATAAAGATATTCGGTCTAATTACGGTTGTCGTAGTCGTGATGAAAATTTGTCGTTTTTACAAAACGGTACCATGTTTGTCGAAAACTAGAAAAATACAACTCTGTTAGCAAATCTATTACAAGTATTCGTACCGCGAGTGTCGAATTCGACTGTCAAAGTTTATAAAAACAGTCGTCCATTTTATTTCTCATGACAGGCAAAAAAAATACATTTTTAAGGACGCTAACAGCTTTACAAATTAAAGTTGCTAAAGTGTAAGTGTTTTTTACATTAATGTGCATTGCATCAATGCATACTTTAAAGTTTTTGATGACTGGGACAGACCTACATTGTAGTCATTACCGGCTCCGTTTTGGTAACTTCCCTCAGCAAGTATCCGCATAGTAGCTGCTAGCTTTAATACTTTTGGCACAGCTGATGATCTTTTTGCTTCTTCCAGTCTTGGTGTTATTTTATTCAAAACATATTTAAAGGCTTCCTTGTTATAATCTGCTTAGCTCACAAATCTTAACAGCAATTTTTATTTTCCACTAAAACAAAATTTTTTCGACTTACTTTGAATTTGGCATTGAAAATATATTTGATTGTTGCCTTATTTGTCTTCTTGTAGCATTCATCTCCGCCACGGTGTACTCATCTTCGTCATCAGCATTTTTTATAAGCATTTTTTATAATTTTAATAATTTAACAAAAAAATTAAAATATAGTTTATTACCGCCAAACACCTGTTTTATGACAATTCGCCATAGAGTGCTTCATAATGTTAAAAAATTTTAAAATTATTAAACACTCTCTTGTTTTTAATCTATTACAAACGCTTATCAGTCGAAAAACTTACATAGTACCGCAAAAAATTAATAGGTCCATTCGTTTACTTTTCCAGTAAAATCCAGTAGATGAGTAAATTTTGGGCAAAATGAAAATTTTACTCTCTTGCACAAAAAAGTAAACGAATGGAAAAATTGCAAAAACTTGCAGGTTAATTCAAACATATGAGCGCTAAAAAGCTTAGTGTTGTAAAATAAGTGTTATTTAGACTACCCAGTATATATTGTTTTTGGTACTTGATGTATTGCATTTTAATAATCATAAATTCGTAGCAATTGTATTTATTAAATAAACTTTTGTGGAAGCTTTTAGACTTGTTTAGTTTGTACATGACTTTTAATTTTGTTTCTAGTTAAATAACATACGAAAATACATGAATACTTTATTTTTGATATTCGGTACCCTGAATAATATGCAGTAATAAGTATTCATATATTCATTAGCTTTACATCTATAATATATTAATGTAAACAAAAACAATTAACACAGATATTAGAAAACTGATAAATTGTTACTATAATAATTGTAACTGACTACTTTAATTTGTTTCAGGTTGAAAATAATTTTGTTCAGTTTTTGCCGCATTTTTAATTCAGCTTTTGATCTTTTAAATGTTTTTGTTAATGTATGCTTATTTTTGTTTGTTTACTTAATTTAATCATATGTTTTTGTTTTCTACTGGATTTTACTGGATTTTACTGGCAAAAATTTGTCCAGTAAAAATTTGCAGGTTTTTTGCTGACAACTGTCACTTTACTATCTTAGTAGATGCTCTCTTTTGCAAATTTATGTGTACGCGAACGCATTTCAGTAAAATCCAGTACAAATTTGTGCAAATTATGGTGTAAACGAATGGACCTAATATCGACAACGACTTCGACTAGAGTCGAAATTCGACTACTACAACCGTAATTAGGCCGATTGTTTAGCTGTTTTGCAAATTATTTTGTAACGGAAATCATATGTACATATCGCTCATTTTCTGCAACAACGTCATTAGTCAAAAATAGCAACTTTTTACTTAATATCACTAATACACTCAAAAAAATAAGTTGGTTGAAAAGTTACATAGTAAAACGTCTTGCAAATCAGGTATACTATTTGTTAGCAAATTTTTTGCTAAAATTCTGTTTTAAGCTAAAATTTTTGTTATACTTATTCAGCACTTCATTGTTTTGAACTAATGTTTTACTAATATTATACTAATGTTTTACTAATTTATTTTGCTAGAAAAAATTGTGCTGATAAGCACATTAATAGTGTGGACGACAACCAGATTGAAAGATATACGCAGAATGAAGCAGATGTCGCGGCATGTCAAGATGTAGTAGAGAAGAGGAAAATGATACTAAAAAGTACAACTCTAATAAGACATATAAAAAAATCAACCATGGAAGACTTTTGTATCTCTTTTTCATACATAAAACAAAATTGAGGATTAAAACAACTTAAATTTTGCGATTGTCGCCGGCTTGTGAAAATAATTGTCTATTAATAAAATAAAAGACAAAAGAAAATATTTAAATTTAATATGTTTTTCTATAATAAATGTTAATAGATTAATAATCTAGTGTATTCAAATTGCAAACAAACATATACAGACATGTAGACAGAGTAAAGTGAAAGACAAAGACACACATCTTAGGTAGATGTCTATGGTTCCTTTTTCTTATTGCAAAAAAAGGGTTGTTTTTTTCGTTTCGTTTGTTTGTTTTTGTTTATTTTTATGTTTTGTTTCGTTTCTATAATTATCTTCGGCAGTTGCGTTCTTTAAAAGAAAGATCATTTAGACTATCATTGATGTAAGTAGTTGAAAGAAAATTTTTGTTATGTTATATATATTTATTTCTATATATTTTCAGATATTAAATTAATTCATGTCGTCAATGTGGAAAAATGAAAATTTTTATGTATAGTAATTATTGTAAATTATTTTTAAAAGAATCACAAAAATATCTTTTATGATTTTCAGCAAATATATTAACTAAATTACAATTTTTTTACAATTTTTCTGCGTTTTTTTCAGTCTACTAAAATTCAGCAAAAAATTTATTAATTTTTACCAAGGCTTTTTTATTTCTAATCTACCTAAGTGTTAGCAAAACTTTTGCTGAATCTACTAATTTTGTTGCTAAAAATCAGCTCGCTGATTTTCAGCAAAAGATTTTGCTGACATTAGCAATTTTTTTGCTAGCACCCTCCTGACTAAAATTTTGCTGACTCAGCAAAATTGTTTGCTGACTTTACAAACTTTTTTTGAGTGTATGTAAAACTAATTTTTTGGAATTATGACAATGTTTCAGCAAATTAGTGATACACACAAATATTAATATAATTTAGAATTAGAATGTGAAAATAATTTATGTTTATAACTTACTTTTTATTATATTACACATGCAAATATTGAAATAAAATCTTAAAGGTAGTTAGTTTAAAAATTTCAAAATAAAGACTTGATGCACCGTAATAAAATACAAATTTGTTTTCCTTTTGGAATTATATGTATACTAGCGGGCGTTGCCCGCTACGTTGTTAGCGTGCCTTAGACCTAGTTTTTGGGATGATGGATAACTTTTCAGTTTGCCCACTATCTGTGTACCAAAATTTAATAAAATCCTTTAAGCCATATAAAAGATAACAAAAAGTGGTCGTAAAACTGCCACGCCCACCAAATCTTAATCTATTATAGCAAATAGTGCTTATGAGTCATCCCAATATCTGTGTACCAAATTTCAATTGCATCGGTAAAGCCATATCGAAATAGTGAAGATGTGGGCGTAAAAGTGCCACGCCCATAATATCTAAATTTTATATAACTTAAAGTGCTTATCTGTGACATCTCTTTCTGGGTACCAAATATCAATTGCATCGGTAAAAGCCATATCGAAAATAGTGAAAAAGTGGGCGTAAAAGTGCCACGCCCATTATATAAAAATTTCATATAGCCTATAGTTCCTTCCAGACTGCCCACTATCTATGTGTCAAATTTGAATAAAATCGTATCGAATATAGCGAAAAAGTGGGCGTAAATGTGCCACGCCCACAATATCTAAATTTTATATAACTTAAAGTGCTTATCTGCGATATCTCTTTCTGGGTACCAAATATCAATTGCATCGGTAAAGCCATATCGAAAATAGTGAAAAAGTGGGCGTAAAAGTGCCACGCCCATCATATAAAAATTTCATATAGCCTATAGTTCCTTCCAGACCGCCCACTATCTATGTGTCAAATTTGAATAAAATCGGTTCAGGCGTTTGGACGTGATGCTCACACAAACAAACAAACAAACAAACAAACAAACAAACAAACAAACCAACAGTCATTTTTATAATATTAATAAGGATGTATTTCCGTATGTACTTTCTTTAGTAAAACCAAAGTTTATTATTAAAACTATCTGTGTACTTGTAGTTTACACGGTGTCTTTTCAGACATGTCTGTTTTTTTCGTTCTCTTTTGAACATGCTACCAAAAACCTATTGTCTTTTCACGATGTCTTTCCAAACAAGTCTGTTTTCACGTATATTTGTCTAATATCCATATGTATACAAAAAACATCAAAATTTAATAATAACAAACATGAAACCTCGTTTCGTGTCTCTTGACAACCCCTCTTTCTTCTCTACCCCCGATCACCTACAAACAAAACAAACTTTTTTGTTAGACATGTCTGAAAAGACACCGTGTGAACTGCCTGTTTCAAATACATATAAGTACTATATGTTAATGATCTAAACAAAATTATAAAAATTAATTATTTTATTTTGTTTTATTATCAATAAATTAATTATTTTCAAATTATAATTAATTTTCAAATTTAATAAATTTAATTTTTCAAATTTAATAAATTTAATTTTTCAAATTTAATAAATTTAATTTTTCAAATTTAATAAATTTAATTTTTCAAATTTAATATGTTACATACATTTTTAATGGTAGAATTTTTATTTAGAAACACCGCGATCAATACATTTGTAGTTAGTTTATTTTTTTTTGATGTATTTTTTATGGAAAATATTAATTTTTAAAAAATACCATTTTCCCATATGTAATTGGGTGCTAAAATAACATTCTTTTTAGTTGTTCTTTTTATGGTAATTGAACTGTTTCTTGTTTTTTTTTTTTCTTTCAGTTTTTCCATTTAAATTATATGTGAAAACATTTTGCAAGTAAAACTACTCAAAAAAATTTTACAAGCCTGATTACTTTTCCCCTTAATTTACCAAAAAATTATATAAGAGGTGTTTTGTGGAATATTTAATTCCTACACGAATACGCCCATCAAAACTGCAAACATTTGTTTAGTAGTTTTGCAAAATACATAAAAAAATTCACATATAATTTATATTGACAATCTGAAAGTCGTTGAGTGACGCGTAGATTTTTGGGGAGAATTTGTGGGAGAGCTTTTTTTATGCATTCTACAAAATTTTAGGATGATTGGTAATTGGTAAAGGTTCGTTTTTTAAAATATACACTTCTGAAATATGAATTAAGATACATACATACTTCAAAGTGCTTTTGTTTGATAATTACAATTTTGTATATTTAATGAGGATTATAATTAAATTGGGACATTTAACAAAAAAAGTTATAGATAAAAAACCAATTGATTTAGTGAAAGTAAAACCTTAAATGAAGTTCTGATTACCAATTTGTCCTTCATTATGGAAATATTCTGCCAAACGATTTCTTAACTGTACAGCGTTTTCAGTACTTCTCCGCATGTGAGTTGTCATCGATCTTAGCGGCTGAGCTCCATTATCTCCTATCTCATTTCGCCATTCTCCCTTATGTACTGCTCCATCTGAATTTTCACTGTCCACATAATTGCTTGGACAATACCAGCGTTGTTGGTCATTCATCATTATAAAATTGTGCAGCGCAACGCATCCTAAAACAATTCTTTCGCAGTTATCAGGAGAACACTATATAGTTGTAAGACGGGCCGATAAAATACCAAAAGAGTTTTCTATTACTCTTCGAGCTCGAGACAAACGATAATTAAAAACAAGTTTTTGTCTGTCAATGTTTGTACCTGGATAAGGGCGCATTAAATTTGGCTTTAGCGGAAAAGCTGCTTCTGCTACAAAAAAGTGCGGAAATGTTATTGAAAATGACGGTAGGGGTTTCTCTGGTGGCACAGCAATTGTGTTATCTAATATTGACTGTCCAAAACGACTTGTGCGAAAAATGTCTAAAAGAAAGAAAAATTTTATTAAAAATTTTAATTGACTGCGGTGCAGATTAACAACTGTCAATGATTCTATAAAGTATTGTATTTATTTACCTCCATCACTTTGGATGCCATAACTGCCTACGGTGACAGCTGTAAAAGTATAATTTGCGTCACAAACAGTCATTAGAACAACACTAAAAATTTTTTTATAATTAAAAAACATAGACCCTGAATTTGGAGGACACTTTAGAGCTATGTGTTTCCCGTCGATTGCTCCAACACAATTTGGGATATTCCACATCCTCTCAAAATCTTTTTCAATCTCAATGAATTGTAAAGTGGTGGGTTTACTGACGTAAATTGAAGACAGCAAGCACCACAATACATCACATACCTCTAGAATAATGTTCCTAATTGTGGTTTTTCCTAATTTATGACTCCAAGCAATAGATTGTATGGAACTTGTGTGCGCTAAATATCTACACACGCAACAAAAATGTAAAGATTTGTTTGGATAATCAACAACGCAAATCGGAAGAATCGAAATTTAAATACTTACAGGAGTGTTATGGAAAGTCTCTCCTCAGGATATATACGCTGGCCAGGTTTTTTTTAGAGAGTTTTTTATTAATGACAACAAAAGCTCATAAACATCCTTCGTCATTCGTGTGTGGTATCCTGATGATAACCAGTCTGTGTTGGCAGGTCTGTCGTACCACCTTCGCTGACGACGCTTGTTTCTACAATTTATTCTTTGGTACATTTTGCACACATTTATAAAACTAATTCCTACAATTACATCATCCACATCCGAAATTTCAGAGTCAGAATCACACAAAATTTTATTTTTTTTATTATTACTGTTTCTTTATTATAATTTTTACGAAAAAATCTTTTTTTTCAATATTTGAATGTTTTTGGTTGGAATTTCTTTTGCTTTTTAAAACAGCTAATTCCTTTCATAGAAAAAGTAATTACAAAATATTACCTACAGAACAGAACGACACAGAACGGCAACAGAAAGTAACAACTAATGAGGCCTTTAGTCTTTTAAAAATAATTTACAATACGTTACATAATATAAAAATGTTCATAATCCCACATTAATGTCACGAATTGATTTAATATCTGAAAATATTTAGATATCATTATATATAACACAAACAAAATTATCTTTCAACTACTTACATCAATGGTTGTCTAAATGATGGCAACTTTCTAGAAACGAAACAAAACGAAATAGTAAATTTTTGCAATAAGAAAAAGGAAACATACAAAATTACGTAATATGTGTTTCCTTGTCTTTCGCTTTAGTCTGTCTACTTGAAAGTATATTTGTTTTCAATTTGATCACACTACATTCATAGGCACTCTAATCATTTAGTTTAGTTATTTTGTCTTTAATTTAATTAATAGACAATTACTTTGACAAGCCGGTGACTACACAAAATTTAAGTATTCTTAATCTGCAATTTATATGTATACGATACACATTGTTGACGTCCTTTTGTTTTATTATGTATGATGTATATGTCTTACAAGAGTTGTACTTTTTAGTAGTATTTTTCTCGTCTCTACTACATCTAGAATTGATAGTCAGTACATCTTTCAATTGAAAGTGTACGTAATTCATTTTAGTCACACCTTGCCGCGTTCTTATATATATATTTTATTATTTTCTTCGATTTATTTTAAATCTTTTTTTGTTTGTAAATATTTATTTGACATATTCAATATTACTCTATAATGTTCTCAAATTTACACACATTATGTCTAATATATTTTTTTAGCACTTTTTCTATGATTAGACACAAAATTTGTAATTATAAATAAAAA
>CM037854.1:168731019-168808068 GCA_021234595.1 Delia radicum | reverse complement strand
GCTGATTTATCAGATTAGATATTTTTAGCTGTGCTGATTTATCAGATTAGGTATTTTTAGCTGTTCTGATTTATCAGATTAGGTATTTTAGCTGTCTCTCTTTCTTTAGATGGTATAATATTAATAAACAGATGTCTGCTGGCTGGTCTGATATCGATCTAATTGATTCAATGATCTATTCGTAACTAACTAATATTTATGAATTCATCCTTTTTTTATTTCAATGAAAAATTAAACGACTTTCTGTATCGACCTGCATCTAAATCATCATCTTTGCTTATTATTAAAAATCCATACTTGTCTTTCCAACATTCTGACATATATCATAAATTTCTTATAGCTCATATCCATTCCAACGTGATCGCTATATATGTGCTTCATATTCATTTCATCCTGCTTAAACATTATAATCATATTCCCAAAATAAGGATATTAATAAACGACATCAAGCTGATAAAATACTTGAAAATCGTGCTTGGGAAAGAGTTTTAGCCGAGGATAGTAGTATTGGCGAGAAAACAAATGCATATTTGTAAGCAACGCAATGAAAGCAAAAGTTAAATTTGGAATGGGGGTAAAGGGTCAATACAAAAGTGGAAAGAAAATTTTTAACGATGCGGTAAGAATGGCTACAAAAAGTTTAAAGAAGGAAAACCCCAAGATATTAATGACGCTATTAAAATTGCACGTAGAGTTATCAATAAATCTCTAAAAGGAAAAAAATCTAAAGTTGTTATACCTCGCATAATAATGTTTCCAAAATTGAAGTTTCTTGCCTTTAGTACCAATTCTTACAGCACTCGGAGCCTTAGGTAGTCTATCTTCTGGTGGAGCAGCTATTGCTAAAGCAATTAACACTGCTAAAAATGCTAAGCAAAATCTTGATGAGGCCATTAAACATAAAAAACAATGGAGGCTATTGCAATGGGAAAAGGATTATTTCTTAAGCCATATAAAAAAGGATATGGTCTTGTATGTAATAAATCATAGAAAACTGTTAAAGATGCTACCCAAAAGACCACTCACTGATGTTGATTTAAGGATGTTTGCCACACATATTCCCTATTTTAGAGGTATTTTTATGCGAGACTTACTCCCCAAACGTCCTAGACTCAAGAATGTGGAATTATTAATTTAGATTCATCAATTGGCTGTGGAACACATTGGGTAGCATACTATAAAAATAATCAAACAAAATGAATATTTTGATAGTTTTGGAAATTTGCAGCCACCGTTGGAGTAGTAAAATACTTGGGTAGAAATTTAGAATATAACTACAATCAACATCAAAAATATAATTCGTTTAATTGTGGACATTTATGCCTACAATTTTTGTATGAAATTTATAATAAATAAAAAGAAAACTTTTTTAAATAAACTATATAATTTTGTTTTATTTAATAATATTAATTTACATTTTAATTCCATACTGGATATGTACTATTTTGAAGAATAATATATTCATTATTTTAAATTGAATTGCTCCAGCTGCAATTGATATGATTTCTCGTGTACTCCAGCTTCTTTTTTAATGCAGTATTTCCAGAGGATAATTCCACTAGTTCTTCTTCAGTCATGGCGTTATATCTAGTTGGTAGAAATATAATGTTATTCTCGACTTCAAGTCTTATGCATTTGCCAAATTTAGTTTTAATTCGTATGGCTTTCAACACAGTATAGGATTTTAAATTCTCCATGTCTTTAATATAGAGAATTGGTTTACTGTTGAAATTATTAACTTTATTAATTAGAGATGATGAAATATCCATTTTTGACTTACTATTGGACTGCTTTTTATTGAATGATTGTTCTTACATTCCTATAATTAAAATTAAGGAAAATAATTGAAAATGTCTTATGCCTTAACTCCACCCTCCAATTGATCGATCCAGAGTGAAGGAAAGTGCATGATAAATCATTGTATTCCCTCACTCTTATATAATTAGTAGTTTGGGGATATATTTGTCAAGTATCCTCTTCTCACATTAAGAAAATAAAATTTTTTAATTATATTAAAAAATAGAGATAAGGAGAAACATCATCTTGAATAATGATGGAATTTCCGACACTACGCGAAAGAATTAACGCATTTCTTTTTGAGTATGATGGCTACATTTCCTTTGAGGATCTCCATTTCATATTAAACTTTATGATATAATGGATGAATTTGAAAATAAGGAGTGCTTAGACTCGATGCATGGGGAGCATTTTATCGATTGTCCATGGTCTATTGATAGTTGCATAGAGGGACCAGATACTTGCAACTGCTTCATCTATAGACATAGAAGTCAAGCTGTAATTAATCTAATTGAAATGTATCATAAACATCTAAGTGTTTAATAAACAAATTAATATTAAAACATGTGTAAATACAAATTGTCTTTTACTTTGACCCTAAACAAATTTTAAATAGTTTTAAGCAATATAGTGTCAAACAAAGTTTAATATTCCTATTTTATTATTCATTACAACCCTCCTTAGTGATGGCATAAAACTACTCAAAGAATTTTATTGATGTAACACATTTTTAGTTGCGAACAATATGTTGGCAAGCAGAGTTTTGCTTCCTATACAAATTCAACATAAATTTTACATTGTAGATTAAAGAGTTCTAAAACATATGACCGCCCCTGTTTCACGCTTCTAGCCAAAAAATATCCTCCACAACCTAAATAATAAAACCATCTTATTAAAACAATATTTAGAGAATAACATTTTTTCACACACAGAAATTTAAAATTTTTCCTTTATATTTTCACACCCATCATTAATATTTTTTGTTTAAACAATTTAGAAAAATAAAAATTTATCACATTCCAAAAAAACAACAACCAAAAATAAGAAGAACCCTAATTTAATTTTATTTTCATTTTTAATTTTATTTTTTAATTTTCAATTTTTAATTTTTATTTTTCAATTTTTAATTTTTATATTCCACTGAAACTTTTAATGGGATTTGCTGAAGATTTCAATAAAGTAATTTTAAAATCTAAACATGAATTAATTTTACTGCGTAGTAAAAGTGATGAAGGCATGGTATATTCAACAGTAGCTACTGAAAAACCAAAAATAAAATTACAAATATTTCATGGAGAATTCCTCATGTACACTTATCGGATTTTAGTAATTAAATATGATGAAAGTGATAAAAAACGGAGAAACTTGCCAATAGCATTCCGCAGTTGGGAATTGCCATTATAATCCTCAACTAACAATTGGAAATAGTCACATTTGGAATGTAAAGTTAGCTACCAAACAGAGAACGTCCACGTTTTGCATTAATAGCCTTTCAAAACGATAAAAAAATTTGTTCATTGTAAATATAACTAATCTCAAAGTTCACTTGAATTCAGAATCGTAATCCTTATGATGATCTTAAATATTAAATTTGCTAATGAACGATTCGCTATTCTCTACGATATGTATGTGAGATTTCAACAAAACTATTATATGAGAGATCCTCAACCCATCCTGAATTGTCAAGAATTTTAACATACTGCTCCTATTATTGGTCATTGAGTGTGAGCCATCAAATGAATCTACTACAAACGGTCCATTGATATAAAAATTGAGTTTGAGACAAGCAGTAATATTCCAGAAAACACGTCTGCCTATTGTATTCTCATCCATGATCGATTAATTGAATATAATCCTTTAACTGTTCAAGTACGAAAAGTTGTTTAAAATAAATGACAATATGCCAAAAACATATAGTCGTATTTGTCAACATGAAAAATTAAATTTTCCTCAAACACAGTTATTTTCATAATTTTTTCTAAAATCTTTATAAAATATCATCTATTACATAAGAAAATATTTAAAAAAATTAATTTAAATCTAAATAAAATAAAAATTATAATACAATTAAAAATTAATACAATGTTTTATTACATCTTCCAAATCAATATTTGTAAATATATCATCATCACTATCAATCTCCATAAACATATCACTAATATTATTATGAGCATTTAAATTATTATTTTCAAATATCAGAAACAATGATATTAATACCAACACTACGAGAGAGAGAATTGACACCTTTCTTTTTGAAATATGATGGATACATTTCTTTTGAGGATCTCCATTATATATTAAACTTTACGAATATAATGGATGAATTTGAAAATAAGGAGTGCCTAGACTCGATACATGGGGAACATTTCATTGATTGTCCATGGTCTATTGATAGTTGCGGAGAGGACCTGATACTTGTAGCTGTTTTGTCTATAGACAGGGGAAAACGATCTATAATTAATGTTATTGAAATGTATTATAAACATCTAAGCGTTTAATAAATGAATAAAATGAAAAATATACAAAATACACTGTCTTGTATATTATTTTAAATAGTATCCAAATTTTACTATGTCACCTAAAAACACTTGACACATTATGTCTGTAGGCTGAGTTTTTGATATCTATAAAAAATTTTACATGTATATCAACGCGACGTACAAGATGTGTTTGATTAAAAATATTCTCATAATGTAAAACACAATTTAAATATTAGGCAAATTTTACTATGTCACCTAAAACACTTGACACATTATGTCTGTAGGATGAGTTTTTTGATATCTATAAAAAATTTTACATGTATATCAACCGCGACGTACAAGATGTGTTTGATCATGATTTGATCTGTTCACTCAAAAATATTCTCATAATGTAAACACAATTTAAATATTAGACAAATTTTTATCATGTCACCTAAAACACTTGACATAATACTGTCCATCCACATATTTTAAATATTACACTAATTTGATTATATTGTGTACAAATTCTTCTCAAAAATATTTTCATAATGTAAACACATTTAAATAGTATCCAAATTTTACTATGTCACCTAAAACACTTGACACATTATGTCTGTAGGCTGAGTTTTTGATATCTATAAAAAATTTTACATGTATATCAACGCGACGTACAAGATGTGTTTGATCATGATTTGATCTGTTCACTCAAAAATATTCTCATAATGTAAACACAATTTAAATATTAGACAAATTTTTATCATGTCGCCTAAAAAACTTGACATAATACTGTCATCCACATATTTTAAAATATTACACTAATTTGATTATATTGTGTACAATTCTTCTCAAAAATATTTTCATAATGTAAACACAAAGAATTGACTATGCACATAATCCCATCCTCCCAGTGAAAAAAACTGGGGCAGAAAATTCTTCTTTTTTTACTGGGGCAGAAAAATTCTTCTTTTTTTTCATAGATGTAAAATTGTGAAAAGCCGCCGGTAAAACATAATTGTGTAATAAAAATATTCTCCACACACACACACACACAGATTTTAAAATAAGCTATATTTTCACATCTCTATGTAAATTTTCCACACACAGAATTTTTACTGGGCCAGATGTTTATGAAAATTTATCTTTTTTCACTGAGTCAGAAATTCCACTTTTTTCATTTAAATTTATTTTTTCACTGCGCAAATTTTTGAAAAATTTATTTTTTTCACTGCGCAATTTTTTAAATTTATTTTTTCACTTGCACAAATTTTGTGAAAATTTATTTTTTTGAAATTTATTTTTTTTCACTGCGCAAATTTTTTGAAAATTTATTTTTTTCACTGCGCAAATTTTTTTTAAATTTATTTTTTTCACTGCACAAATTTTTTTGAAAATTTATTTTTTTAATTTATTTTTTTCACTGCGCAAATTTTTTGAAAATTTATTTTTTTCACTGCAAAAATTTTTTGAAAATTTATTTTTTTCACTGCGCCAGAAAATTTATTTTTTTCACCAAGGCAAAATCATCATGCCGACTGCGCTGCTTTTTCATTACAAAGTCCCCAATGCATTTTCTCAGCCTCTGCCGACTGCGCTGCTTTTTCGTTACAAAGGCCCCATTTCCTATCTACTTTCTGTAATTTTTTTTAGTTAATACTATCATTTCAGTGGTAGGTGCAAAATCAATTAAATATTAATTGATTCAATAAAATTTTAATTGAAACCCGTTTTTAGTTTTTTCTGTGTACGTCCAGGAGGCACATGAAGGGGAAAATGCTCCCCCTTGTCAGCCAGGCCAAACCCACAAAGAACTTGAAACTGGTATGTGGGTTCATAATTCGCGTATAAATTCCGCATAGACAGGATTTTTTGGAAATTCCTACATGGAGGGCATGCAAGAGACTAGTCACCCTCTTGGAGGTGTTAAAAAATTCCATTCAATAGAGCACATCAAATAATAGTCAGAAAATATTAATTGAAATTTATAAAATATTATTTTTATTCAAAAACACAACTAAACTGAAAAAAAACTATTTTTAATTCAGAATATTGATGATCCAGAATTTAAAATTATTTTCTGATAGTTTTTGCGTTTCCAATAGAAACCGAATTACAAATGATATATTTTTAATTTCAAATGGTAAATCAAAATGTCAATCAATGGTTTCTAAATTTAAACGATTGATATTAATTTTAATCAATTATTTAATCAATTGATATCATATGTTGCGACATTTATTAATATTTAGAATTGAAGAAACCCCTGCAATAATAATAAAGATGATTTACCTTGACTAAAATTTTTTCACAAAGATTATGAATCGTTTTTATGAAATGATGAAGATCTATAAATTTGTTGTCTTCAATTTTTATAAAACTTTTTTCGTATTTATAAAGTATGATTAATAATTTATGACAAACAATTTATGAAACATTTTCGTCAATATGAAAGCTTTTTTTGCCTGAGTGTAGATAGGCTTTATTTTTATAGGTTTAGGCTAATTGGTGTTGTAAGAATAGGTGTTAATTACTCCGAATATAATGTTCTTAAATATTAAATTTGTTGAAATTAGCAAAATTAGTTTCTAATTTTAGCACTTGGTTTTGAAAAATTAGTAAAATGTTGTGCTGAAATCAGCAACAAAAACTAGTAAAAAATTCGGCTAAACTGCAATTTATGGGGCGTGGTCCCCTCCAGAATATTTTTTTTCTATTTCGGTTAAGGGGGCCGGTGACCGTGGGGTCCGGAAGGCCCAATGAATGGAAATTTTCTCAGGATTTCAAAAATTTTTACATTTACGCTGTTAAAACGAGAATGATTTAGGTGTCATTTCATTGTCGTGTGTCGTAAAAAAGATATATAATTGGTACCCTGATAAAATGTTATGAGCAGCTTTCCAACATCAAAAAAAGAAGTATTTTAACAAAACTGCCGCAACAATACTAAAGGTGGCAATGTGCAAAATGATGAGAATGTCGAAGAGCAATTATTTTTTAATCATTGAAAAATTGAAGCCCCGAAGAAATTTAGCTCTAAAATTAATAATTAATAGTTAAACTTTTATATACATATACATATTTATATTTATATAATAGAAAGGTTTACCCAGCCGTGAAAGAAATGAACCCATAAAGACTGTTGAGTACAATTTTTAGTTCTAATATTTTTTAACTATACATAATTTTTTGTTAATTAAAAATATTTAAAAGTTGACTTTAAACATCAGTTTAATTTTAAAGCCTTCTGATTGGCTAGCAAACAATACATACTAAATTTAAAATAAAAGTCCATTTTAAGTCTTTTTTAATTTTTTGGTATTCAATGACAACCATATGTTATTTGCCAATAGCAGATTACATTGGTTGGGCTGCACTTGGTCAGCAGTACTAGTGACAATGTCACTAAGTACATCACTACAATTTTACTATTGTCATTCCCAGCAGGGAGTGAAGGGCAGAAACTAACACATACTATTACATTTACGCTTGTGTGTGTAGCAGCAAAAAAACGAAGCTCGAGCTTCAGGAGATTATGCGTTAATTGTCTAAAAGCTACTAGTGCAATTAATATAACAAAAAGTACTAGTGCAAACGGGGTTAATGTTTTTATATACTAGTTCTTGATGTAGTATATGAGCACCACTTGCAGATTGATAGAATTTTCGTTTTTAAACAAAAATTCGCATATTTTTATATAGATACTGCTTCTTAAATTTGATTTAAAATATTTGATTTATGCCATCTTATTATAACAAGTGGAAGCATTAAAGTCCGATGTGCCAAATTTGGTATTAAAAATATTAAATTCGGCTGTGCCGAATTTTGGATACCCTCCATCTCGGTGTTTGCATTAAAAATAATGTTGTTTTTATAAGTAAAACAAAATATGACTGATTGATTATGTGGGATGTTTCAGAAGAAAAAAATGTTTAATTAAAGTTTACTAAAATGAATCTGAAATTGTGCATGCTTATAACAGTGGGTCTTCGAAGGTGAAATGGTTATTCTGATTACCTAAAAAAGAACGTGTCGTGAAAAATAGATATATTATTAAAGTTCCCTTATAATTAAAAAAAAAAACTATTGTAAAATTCGCCTGTTGTTTTGTATAAAGAATAGTCTCTTTGCCTATATAATAATGAAAGAAATAAGGATTATTAAAATATATTTTTGGATCGTTAAAGGAGATGCATCAAAACAGTTTCGAATAATCCGAATTTTAGATAAATTTAAGGGAACAAAAATATGCTTGCGGAGACATACATAATGAAATAATTATGAAATACCAGTTTACATTACAACACATGTGTTTATACTATACATCACATAAGTAAAACGGAAAGTGTGATAAAATTAAGTTTGCCAAAAATTATAAAAGAAAATCTTTCGAGTGTTTAGGGTGTTTTCGAGACACAAAAAATTAAAGAAACTGGTATTTCAAATTATTGTTTTTCAGCTTAGTTGCTTTTGCAATTCTCGTTTACGACTCCTAGAATAAGAACCCTAAGAAATTTTCCCAAAATTCGATTGGTTTTTACACATCAATACTTTAATTTAGATTATTTTTGTATGTATCAAATAAAAATTAGGGTTTTTAAGGAACAAAAAAGCATATAATCAAAAGATTTTAAGATTAAGTATGCACCTTATATGTTTTAAATAAAAAAGTTCTGAGAGTGAATGTCCTTTTAATTTAATGGGGTTTTTAATAAATGTAATTAGAGTGTAAGAGTTTCCTTGGAAATTTATTAAAGGTTGGGAATGAGAATAAATAAAAATAGTGTACGAAAAAAAGTTATGAATTTACATTGTTGAATTCGGGGATTTTGTTTCTGGATATTTTTTTGATCTGATAACGATTAAAGTGACTGGCAACTCTGGTTAATGCAGTCAAATAAATAAAGAATTATAACTCAACTATTTTGTTCACACTTTTTTCTAATTAGTGATTTTTTGATTTGTTGGGGTTACCGAAAAAGGGTATCTGGCAAGCCTGGTATCTGGAAAACAAAAGAACACTTTATAAATTTGCTTAAAAATGTTTCGAGGTCTTCTCATATTTGCACTCATAACCAGTGCTGCCAGATTTCAGAAAAAATCGTCATCATTATTGAAAAATCGTCAAAAAATCGTCAAAATAAAATATATTTGTTAGAAGAGGAATAAAGTTTTAATAAGAAATAAAATACAATAATGTAATTCACATTTCAAATTTTAACGTGTTATCGTTGTAATATAACACGATTTTTGACACTTCTCTTTGGTTTAAACTACCAAAATCATCAAGATCAAATAAATACAACAAATTTTACCACTTTTACTGTTAATCACTTATATTTACAAAATTCTGTGAACAACATTTCAGTAGCACAACTTTTAAAATTTTAAATTCTTATACAACATTTGGAAATTTTTTAACAATAAGTCCGTTCGATTACTTTTCCAATAAAGTTCAGTAATAATTACTCAGTATTAGATTAGATTATATGGCACTATGCACCGCGACCAACTTAGGTCTTTTGTGCTGCCTAAAGTTACCCTAAAGATTCAAGCTACCTATAAAGCCAATAATCCTATTAGGCAAAATCTTCATAATGTCCGAAGGGGAGACAAAGCGATTGCCAAGAAACTTGGCACGCCTTTCACATAGCCTCGGACATTCGCAAAGAACATGCTCTGATGTCTCAGCTACCAGTTCGCAAAACCTACACTCATCCGTGTCCGAAAGACCCCTTTTGAGCAGGTGGTATCTGAGATTGCAGTGTCCAGTCAGGTAAGACACCAGGGTTCTCAAGTCACCCCTCCCGAGGGACAAGAGACTCCTCGATCCTGCACTGGAAAAAGAAATCAATCTCTTAGCCTGTCGTTGGCCAAGAGAGTTTTCCCAATAGAGAGAGAATTCTGACTCCCTCCACGACCCGAGCTTCTCCCTAACATACCCCAAAGGTATACCACAGAACAAAACTACAAAGAGTAAGACAAACTTACAAAAAAGTAAACGAACGGAAAATGTGATGGAATTATTCAATAAGATAAAACAGCTCGTTTTAAATATTAAAAAAAAAAATCAACTGGTCATTATGGAAAAGATAAAAATTAATTAAAATTAAATGAATATGTTTAATTTTCTTCGATCTTCTTTTATTATGTATGATTCTTCTTCGAGCTTAAGATCTTTTGTTAAAACGATTATAAATTATTAATTTCCAATATTTCGTCTCCACATTGGGAGACTTCTTCAGGGAAATTTATTTTAATTTAATTTTTATCAATTTTAAAAATTTTTTAAATAACAAATTTTAAAAAAGGCGGGAAAATAAATTTTGAAATAAAAAAAAAAAAAAAAAAAAAAAAAAAAAAAAAAAAAAAAAATGTTTTTTTAACTTCTTCCATAGTTAATTATTTAATATTTTTTAATTTAAATCCATAAACAATTATAATTTAATTTAATATTTGCTTTTGTTAACTTACAATATAAGCATATTTTTTCAATCATATGTTTTTTTCTTCTCACAAATTTTTACTGGCAAAAATGTATCCAGTTAAAACTTGTAAGTTATAAATGTAAATACCCAGTTTTTACTGAGTATTTGTCTAAACGAACAACGTCCAGAAAACACTTGTACAAATTTTTGTGTTATCGAGCAATCTTAATGTTATATTTTTTAGTTATTAAATTTTGACACTTTATTTATATTATTAGGCCTGTTTTTTAAGCACCGGATTTATTTTTGGATTTATTTTATTTCATCACCTTTCAACATGAAATATATTCGGGCTAGAGATCTGTTTGTTTCGTAAAAAAAGTCCATGCCTTGTTTTTTAACATGAAAATTTTTTAATTTTTATTTAAATCTAACTCCAATTAAATTTTATAAAAATTTAAAAAAATGTTCTATAACACAGAAACAAAATTAAGGTAAACCCATAATGAATTTATAAAAAAATAATGCGGTTTGGATTAAGTTTTATTCAATTCTAGGATTTGCATTTTTGCAAAATTTTATTTCACATCATATTAGCAAATAAAGGTAGCTCTCAATAAAAAAACAATGTTTTTTTTAATTTTTAACGAAATAATATAAATTTAATAAAAAATCCGGCGATTTTATGAGAATGATAAATAAGTAGATTTTGCTGACATATTAAATTATTGTCAAAAAATCGTCATTTTGGAAGCAAAAGTCGTCAAATAGTCATTTAGTTATTTTGGGTCTTAAATATCATCAAAATGACGACAAATCGTCAAACCTGGCAACACTGCATGCGATTGCTACTAAACATCCATACATACATACATACTGTATTACAAAACAAAACAAAAAAACAACAACAATATTTTGTGGGTTTTTTTTTGTTATTAAGTGTTGATCATGACCATGGAATCGGTTACCAGATTCTATGTGGTTATTGGTCATGCAACGCCATTTTCTTTTATTTCGGTAACGGTATTTTAGGGGTAACGATACTTCAGTTATTTCGGTAACGGGCTTTTAGCGTTAACGGTATTTTATTTATTTCGCTAACGGTATTTTAGCGGTAACGTTATTTTAGATATTTCGGTAACTTTATTTTAGGGAAAAAGATTTTTCAATTATTTTGGTAACGGCATTTTAAGGGTAACGTTATTTTAGTTATTCAGTTAATGTTAATACACACCACAATTTTTAGCCCCGAGTTTTAATGACTGGCTAGTTTATGATCATACTTTGGGAAAATATATCTATTTACAGAAGTTTTTTTTTCAGATCTTGTTAGATTATTTCGGTAACGGTAATTTTAAGGTATCGATATTTTAATTATATCGGTAACGGTATTTTACGGATAACGGTATTTCAATTATATCGGTAATAATATTTTAGTTATAACGATAGTCAGTTGAATCGGGGACGGTATTTTAGCGATATTGACAGCCATCCCTGATTGCATATATTCTTGTGTATAAGCATTGAATGTACGTATGTATGATGAAATAAATAGAATAATTTAAAATTTGCTTCCAAATTTTAGAGGTCTTCCCACATTTTCACTCATAACTTTTAAACGCGTTAACCGATTTTGATCATTCTCACTAGAAAACTGCTCATGATATCAACAAAACAATTTGACTAAAAATTAGCAACACCTCTTCTGTATTGGCGGAGTATTTTGAGTTAACACAGACAGACGGACAGACGGACATGGCTATATCGACTTCTCTATTCATGCTGATCAAGAATATATATAGTTTATGGGGTCCCAGATTTTTTTTAAAAGAATTACAAACATTTGACAAAGTGATATATACCCTCCTGCACTATGGGATGGAGGGTATAAAAAGATGATTAGATGCAAAATGCAAATTTTCATTTGCAATTCTTTGTTTTTTTTTTAAGTGTTGCCGTACAGTTAAAACAACGCACAGTGGGATAAATATCAAAATTTGTGGAAATAATTCGGCCATTTGTTAACTTGCGGTCCGATTGAAATGAAATTTGGAACATGCATAAAAGACATAAAATGGAGCTTAAGTTTTGATTTTGAACCTTCCAGATCCTTTGGGGGCGGCAAATGGTTGCCCAAAGTTGGATACTTTTTTCACAAAAAATTTTGAGTGTTTGCCATTTTTTTGTTTCTCATCCGATTTTCAAAAAATTAACATATTAGTAATCTTCTTGTAAAGATGAACAAAAAACATGCTTACATGTGTGGGTTACCTCCAATAGTTTCCGAGATATTCCGATTTGAAAATGTGAAATTCCAAATTTTGTCCGACTCAGGTCCAAAGTTTTTCGAATATCGGCAGAAAATTGGGACCAATTTTCGTTTCAAAATAACGGTTATTTAGCCAATAAAATTCTTGATTGAATAAAAAAAAATTAATTCAATATCTTGTTTCAGTCAAAAATTACATTAGTTTAAAGTAGAAATTAAAAAAAAAAGTAAATTTTGGCGATATTTTCCCCAAAAAGCACCAAACTTCTTATCGCTTCAGACAACTATTTTTCTTCTGAACATATAAAGTATGTATACTTTTCTGGAAGCTCTTTTGATACACTCATAAAAAAAAGTTTGTAAAGTCAGCAAAAAATTTTGCTGAGTCAGCAAAATTTTAGTCAGGAGGATGCTAGCAAAAAAGTTGCTAATGTCAGCAAAATCTTTTGCTGAAAATCAGCGAGCTGATTTTTAGCAACAAAATTTGTAGATTCAGCAAAAGTTTTGCTAACACTTAGTAGATTAGAAATAAAAAAGCGTTGGTAAAAATTAATAAATTTTTTGCTGAATTTTAGTAGACTGAAAAAAACGCAAAAAATTTGTAGAAAAATTGTAATTTAGTTAATTTATTTGCTGAAAATCATAAAACATATTTTTGTGATTCTTTTAAAAATAATTTACTATAATAACGAAATATAACAATTTTAATTTTCCCACATTGACGACATGAATTAATTTAATATCTGAAAATATATAGAAATAAATATATATAACATAACAAAAATTTTCTTTCAACTACTTACATCAATGGTTGTCTTAATGATGCTATGACGAAACTGCCGAAGATAATTCTAGAAACGAAACGAAAAAATAAACAAAACAAACGAAACGAAAAAAAACAACCCTTTTTTTGCAATAAGAAAAAGAAACCATACAAATCTACCTAAGATGTGTGTTTTTGTCTTTCTCTTTACTCTGTCTACATGTCTGTATATGTTTTTTCATGGTTGATTTTTTTACTTGTCTTGTTAGAGTTGTACTTTTTAATATCATCATCTCTTCTCTACTACATCTTGACATGCCGCGACATCTGCTTATCAGCACAATTTTTTTTAGCAAAATTAATTAGTAAAACATTAGTATATTAGTAAAGCATTAGTATAAAACAGTTAAGTGCTGAATAAGTATAACAAAAATTTTAGCTGAAAACACGATTTTAGCAAAAATATTTGCTAAAAAATAGTATACCTGATTTACAAGACGTTTTACTAACTTTTCTACTAACTTATTTTTTTGAGTGTATAAATGCGAGTTGTGGTAAAAAAATTTTGATTTGTAAATACTTTTCCCCCCATCCGCTTCCAAAGTTGCCATCTTTTGAGGTAAATATCAACTTTAACTCACAGTTAAAATTTGTGCACGCCTCCAATTGGGTAGTGGAAACCGGTTTTAGATACTGCAACAGATACCTGATGTAGTGTGTAAGTCATTTCCAATCCCCGCTTTAAATGACGACATGGCAGCAAAAAAACGAAAAAATCCCATTTTTGGAATTTTTTTTTTATTTTTAGGAATTCTGGGATTGTTTTCAGAAAATCATAAATTCTGACATTTGTTTCGATTTGTTGACCTTAAAGTCTAGTTAAATCCAAAAAAATCATTGGATTATGTGTATTAATAAATATTTTATTGAATAGTGAAAATTTTCATTTAAGCAAAAACTGAAATTTTTACCTTCATATTTGGATTACCCAAGTTTTTGTTGTACCAAGATGGCTAAATTCAACCTTTTTTAAAAAAATCGCAATCTACAGGTAATTTTCTTTTCAACGATACCAAAAACTGGTATGTTATGGTCATAACTCCTAAACAGAAAATCTTCAAAAGTTAGCCCTTATTCATATATTTCTTCTAATGTGTCCTCGTATTCACATCTTACATAATTGGGTCAGGTAAAAAGGGTTTTATGATGTTCTTCATTAATGATATTAGAGGTTTTGTGGGCCCACCCAAAGGTACGTGTTTTATGATTGCTATTTTAAATATACCTTCTCTTTTTATATTTTATGGGCCTTAGTATTTGAAGACCCAGTTACCTGGGTTATGATAGCTAATATTTGTACCTAATATTTGTATATAAATATGAATAGGTTTAGTTTTGAGTTCATAAAAAACTCGTCAATCATGGTAATAACAGTAAATCATGAAGCACTGTGCTTAACTTTGTGGGACAACTCAAAACTACAGAGATTTGAAAAGGTTAACGTTGTAGTTGCATCAATTGAATCTTCACATCACACTAAATTGGACACTGCAGAAATATCTAAAATTGAAAATTTTATTAAATTTTTTGATAAAAAAAATGCAGTCCGTTTCCGGCTCTATTCTGAAATTTAAAACAAAATATTATAAGTGGATGAATGATAGCCTGGAGATAAATTTTTCTGCTGTTGGTGCACCCTGTAAGCCTTATAATGATTTGTGTGCAAAATCTAAAAAAAAAGAACATCGATTACTCTTTCTACGCATTCAAATACAGAAGTTTCTGACACGTTTAAGGAAATGTTAAAAATAGAAAATCGCCCTAAAGAGGTGTTGCAAATCGCAGATGTTCTTCCAACTGCATCACCAAAACGGCTTAAAAGGATTTTTAAAAAGCATCCGGATACAGATTTTACAGAAGAAGAAGCCATTGCTCTTATGTTGGAATTAGGGCTAAGCAAAAATAAATATCTTATTTTGAGAAAGGCTTTGATTGATAAAGGACGCAAAATTCTGCCCTCATATAACGCAATAAAGGATAAGAAGGATAGTATCTTACCAAAACCTATTGCTGTTAATGAACATGAAGCTTGCATTGAAATGTCTACTCTGCTCGAAAACACAGCATCTAGGATTGTTTTCTGACTTTTCTAGAGATCAGCTGGAAAGAGTAAATAATTGCGATGTTGTACTAATGTGCAAGTGGGGCTGTGATGGCTTATCAGCCCTTCCTGAATACAGACATGCTTCCGAAGGCCAGAACAAATCAGAATATAAGAGCGTATTCATGTCATCGTTAGTTCCATTAAGAATTCGTTCATATCCTACTACTGAGCCTTCGATGATGTATGGATCAATTCAGCACCTGGATCCAAAGCTTTTTGCAGACCCATTGGTTTCGAGTATATAAAAGAGTCAAACTCTACTACTAATAATTTGGTGGATTATATAGAAGGAGAATAATGTACTTTGGAGCCAATTTGTATTGAGATTGGTGATTACAAGTTTAATATATCTTTTGATTTGAGTCTTACAGTGTTCGATGGAAAGGTTTGCAATGCCATAACAGACACGCTCTCAACTTGGGAATACACTATATGCAATGAAAAGAAATCACAGTTTTCAAATGTTTCCAAAGAAAGGACTATTAATAAAAAAGTATTGGGTTTTGGCATATCCCACTTACATGCCCGCATTCGGTTCATGGAACACTTCTTACACATAGCATATGATTTAAAGTATAAAAGCATAGCAGGAAATGAAACAAAATCAGTAAGAAACAACGAAGAAATGTCAAAAATGAGGGCAGATGAAAAAGGAGGATACAAGAAGGCTTTAAAAGGCAGACAGGCTTAAACATAGATAAACCACTTGCTAGTTGCGGAAGTACAAACGATGGCAATACAGCAAGAAGGTTTTTTAGAGATTTTGAAATTACTTCAATAATAAGACGAAATGGACAAGGAGTTGCTTCGAAAGATCCACATCATGTTAATGGCAATTAATAGTAAACATAAACCAAATTCCTCAAAATTTGGAGTATATACCGACGAAATAACAAAACTTCTATTATCATTATATCCCTGGAAAGAAATGACACCAACAGTTCATAAGGTATTGTGCCATGGAAAAATCATCATTGAATCAAACATTCTTCCTCTATGTGAACTAACAGAAGAAGCTCAGGAAGCAAGGAATCGAGATTTCAAACATGCCCAATTGTTCAGTTCCAGAAAATGTTCAAGGCAATCACAGAACGAAGATATTTTCAATAACCTATTACTGTCTTCCGATCCCGTCTTGTCGTCAATGAGAAAACGATGGATTTCTTATAACACATTGACATCTGTAAATAATGAAGAATTAAAAGATTTGCTTTATCTGTTAGATATAAATAATGATGTGTCCGATTATTTTGTATTAAATAAAGAAACAACCTAATTTGTTTCTCTTTTTTTTTTCATTAATGAAGAACATCATAAAACCCTTTTTACCTGACACATTAGAAGAAATATATGAACAAGGGCTAACATTTTAAGATTTTCTGTTTAGAAGTTATGAACATAACATACCAGTGTTTGGTATCGTTGAAAAGAAAATTACCTGTATATTGCGATTTTTTTTAAAAAGGTTGAATTTAGCCATCTTGGTAAAACTAAAAACTTGGGTAATCCAAATATGAAGGTAAAAATTTCAGTTTTTGCTTAAATGAATTCACTATCAATAAAATATTTATTAATAGACATAATCCAATGAATTTTTGGATTTAACTAGACTTTAAGGTCAACAAATCGAAACAAATTTCAGAAATTATGATTTTCTGAAAACAATCCCACAATTCCTACAAATAAAAAAAAAATTCCAAAAATGGGATCTTTTTCATTTTTTTCTGCCATGTCGTCATTTAAAGCGGGGATTGGAAATGACTTACACACTACATTAGGTATCTATTGGAGTATCTAAAACCGGTTTCCACTACCCAATTGGAGGCTGTGCACAAATTTTAACTGTGAGTTAAAGTTGATATTTACCTCAAAAAGATGGCAACTTTGGAAGCGGATGGGGGGAAAATTATTTACAAATCAGAATTTTTTAACCACAACTCGCATTTATATAAAAAGACCTTTCAGAAAAGTATACATACTTTATATGTTCAGAAGAAAAAATATTTGTCTGGTGCGATAAGAAGTTTGGTGCTTTTTGGGGAAAATATCAATCAAGAATTTTATTGGCTAAATAACCGTTATTTTAAAACGAAAATTGGTACCAATTTTCTCCCGATATTCGAAAAACTTTGGACCTGAGTCGGACAAAATTTGGAATTTCACATTTTAAAATCGGAATATCTCGAAAACTATTGGAGGTAACCCACACATGTTCATCTTTACAAGAAGACTACTAATATGTTAATTTTTGAAAATCGGATGAGAAACAAAAAAATGGCAAACACTCAAAATTTTTTATGAAAAAAGTACCCAACTTTGGGGAGCCATTTTGCCGCCCCCAAATGGTCTAGAAGGTTCAAAATCAAGACTTAAACTCCATTTTATGTCTTTTATGCATGTTTTAAATTTCATTGCAATCGGACCACAAGTTAACAAATGGCCCAATTATTTTCACAAATTTTGTTATTTATCCCACTGTGCAACGGTAGCCGGCACTGATTTAATAAAAAATGTGTGGTAAGCATGCATAACAAAGAACCTTTTTAATTTTGTTTTTCCCCTTCATTTAAGTGTGATTCGTTATTAAAGTCGCTCGTGCGTAAAAAAAGTTTGTTTTACAAAATTTATTAAAAAGGTATTTTTAAAACATTTTAAATGAGTAATTCTAAAAGAAAATACATACACAACTGGAAGGCAACAGAGTTCCATCAATTTTTAGGTTACATAGGCATAATTGCACTATATGAAAATGTTCACGAAGACATATAGACATCGTGGAAAATTTTCCAATTGTTTTTGGTGAAAATAGCGTTTTATTTAATGTGCATAACCTTCTACACATAACACCTTGCGCAGAAAAGTATGGAACCCTTTATTCGTTCTCCGCTTACGAATTTGAAAATAAATTACAGATTTTGAAGAAACACGTACGAAAACGTAGGAAAAACATTGCCTTAAAATAATTCTAATTTTATACTAATCGTTCTTATGCTGTAAGTTTTTGTTTTTAGTTGACAAAAAGTGCATTCATTGTGAAGAGCTCTCAGTAAAAGTTCAAAGTCTACAAGATTATATTAATAATATAAGTTTTATTTAGTAGTTTAATAAATATACGTCTTTTTTTAGATACCATTGACTGGCAAAACAACAGCATAATTGAAATTTTAGCGGAACATAAAGTGCTTCTTTCAAAAATAGATTTCCAAAATAACGTTCTAGACGACATCATGCAAATTTTTCCTATCAAATCAGAAGATAAATTAGGTGAGCTAAATGTTTTGATGCAGTCACAGGCAGATGCCTATATAAGTACATCTGTTAAATTAAAAAAGTATATATTATTAAAGTTTCCTTTTTTGCAGTTACGCCGAATAAAATGAAATGAATGAAATTTTGGGACACAACATAATTCAAGATTTTATCGTTGATGGTACCCATGGTAAACAGAGTCTTAAAAAATTTGAAAACTTTTATTCTGCCTTGATAGGTAAATTAATTAAGAATTAACAAATTTTTTAATTCTTTGTGTAAATTTAATATTTCATTATTTAGATGCTATTGCTGTATTTTCCGAAGAGCCTGACACCGCGCTGAGAAAAGGCATTTCAACTGCAAAAAAAAAGATTATTTAAATCAAATCGTTTGGAAAAACTTAAGAAGGAACACAATGTAGCTGCTGACAGTGAAAAATCGACTTAAACATTTTATTGGTATTATTTATAGTTTGCTTTTTTATCATAAGGTCTAGCCAGCCTTGAAGAAATAGGCATTTAATCTATTATTTTAATATAACTACAAATGTAACTTTTTTACGTTTATAAAACTGATATTTTTGTGTAAACAACCTGAAAAAATTGGTACAAAATATAAAATTTTTAAGTTATTTCTTTTTTTTTTATAAGTATTTTAATAAATAGACCCATACAAAAAACTAATTTCGTTTAATAGTACTTTTCTGTGAGTAAAACAAAGGAGTAAATCGACCTATTATGGGAAATTTTCTATACAAAAGAACTAGTAACAATCTGGTTCAAAAGCACCCAATTGGGTCTAAATGTTCTAGTACAAGTAGATAGGAAATGGAGGCTTTGTAACGAAAAAGCAGCGCAGTCGGCAGAGGAAGCAGCGCAGTCGGCATGATGATTTTGCCCTAGTGAAAAAAAATAAATTTTCTGGCGCAGTGAAAAAAATAAATTTAAAAAAATAAATTTTCAAAAAATTTGCGCAGTGAAAAAAAATAAATTTAAAAAAATAAATTTTCAAAAAATTTGTGCAGTGAAAAAAATAAATTTAAAAAAATTTGTGCAGTGAAAAAAATAAATTTTCAAAAAATTTGCGCAGTGAAAAAAATAAATTTAAAAAAATAAATTTTCAAAAAATTTGCGCAGTGAAAAAAATAAATTTAAAAAAATAAATTTTCAAAAAATTTGTGCAGTGAAAAAAATAAATTTAAAAAAATTTGTGCAGTGAAAAAAATAAATTTTCAAAAAATTTGCGCAGTGAAAAAAATAAATTTAAATTAAAAAAGTGTAATTTCTGACTCAGTGAAAAAAGATAAATGTTCATAAACATCTGTCCCAGTAAAAATTCTGTGTGTGGAAAATTTACATAGAGATGTGAAAATATAGCTTATTTTAAAATATGTGTGTGTGTGTGTGTGTGGAGAATATTTTTATTACACAACTATGTTTTACCGACGGCTTTTCACAATTTTACATCTATGAAAAAAAGAAGAATTTTCTGCCCCAGTAAAAAAAGAAGAATTTTCTGCCCCAGTTTTTTCACTGGGATGATGGGATTATGTGCATAGAAAATTCTTTGTGTTTACATTATGAAAATATTTTTGAGAAGAATTTGTACGCAATATAATCAAATTAGTGTAGTATTAAAAATATGTGGATGACAGTATTATGTCAAGTTTTTAGCGACATGATAAAAATTTGTCTAATATTTAAATTGTGTTTACATTATGAGAATATTTTTGAGTGAACAGATCAAATCATGATCAAACACATCTTGTATGTCGCGTTGATATACATGTACAAATTGTTATAGATATCAAAAACTCAGCCTACAGACATAATGTGTCAAGTGTTTTAGGTGACATAGTAAAATTTGCCTAATATTTAAATTGTGTTTACATTATGAAAATATTTTTGAGAACAATTTGTACACAATATAATCAAATTAGTGTAATATTTAAAATATGTGGATGACAGTATTATGTCAAGTGTTTTAGGTGACATAGTAAAATTTGGATACTATTTAAAAATGTGTTTACATTATGAAAATATTTTTGAGAAGAATTTGTACACAATATAATCAAATTAGTGTAATATTTAAAATATGTGGATGACAGTATTATGTCAAGTTTTTAGGCGACATGATAAAAATTTGTCTAATATTTAAATTGTGTTTACATTATGAGAATATTTTTGAGTGAACAGATCAAATCATGATCAAACACATCTTGTACGTCGCGTTGATATACATGTAAAATTTTTTATAGATATCAAAAACTCATCCTACAGACATAATGTGTCAAGTGTTTTAGGTGACATAGTAAAATTTGCCTAATATTTAAATTGTGTTTACATTATGAGAATATTTTTAATCAAACACATCTTGTACGTCGCGTTGATATACATGTAAAATTTTTTATAGATATCAAAAACTCAGCCTACAGACATAATGTGTCAAGTGTTTTAGGTGACATAGTAAAATTTGGATACTATTTAAAATAATATACAAGACAGTGTATTTTGTATATTTTTCATTTTATTCATTTATTAAACGCTTAGACGTTTATAATACATTTCAATAAAATTAATTATAGATCGTTTTCCCTGTCTATAGACAAAACAGCTACAAGTATCAGGTCCCTCTCCGCAACTATCAATAGACCATGGACAATCAATGAAATGTTCCCCATGTATCGAGTCTAGGCACTCCTTATTTTCAAATTCATCCATTATATTCGTAAAGTTTAATATATAATGGAGATCCTCAAAAGAAATGTATCCATCATATTTAAAAAGAAAGGTGTCAATTCTCTCTCTCGTAGTGTTGGTATTAATATCATTGTTTCTGATATTTGAAAATAATAATTTAAATGTTCATAATAATATTAGTGATATGTTTATGGAGATTGATAGTGATGATGATATATTTACATATATTGATTTGGAAGATGTAAATAAAACATTGTATTAATTTTTAATTGTATTATAATTTTTATTTTATTTAGATTTAAATTAATTTTTTAAATATTTCTTATGTAATAGATGATATTTTATAAAGATTTTAGAAAAAATTATGAAAATAACTGTGTTTGAGGAAAATTTAATTTTTCATGTTGACAAATACGACTATATGTTTTTGGCATATTGTCATTTATTTAAACAACTTTTCGTACTTGAACAGTTAAAGGATTATATTCAATTAATCGATCATGGATGAGAATACAATAGGCAGACGTGTTTTCTGGAATATTACTGCTTGTCTCAAACTCAATTTTTATATCAATTGGACCGTTTGTAGTAGATTCATTTTGATGGCTCACATCAATGACAATAATAGGAGCATTATTTTTAAATTCTTGACAATTCACAATTGGTTGAGGTTCTTTCATATAATAGTTTTGTTGAAATCTCACATACATATCGTAGAGAATAGCGAATCGTTCATTAGCAAATTTAATATTAAGATCATCATAAGGATACGATTCTGAATTCAAGTGAACTTTGAGATTAGTTAAATTGCAGTGAACAAATTTTTTATCGTTTTGAAAGGCTATTAATGCAAAACGTGGACGTTCTCTGTTGGTAGCTAACTTTACATTCCAAATGTGACTATTTCCAATTGTTAGTTGAGGATTATAATGGCAATCCCAACTGCGGAATGCTATTGGCAAGTTTTCTCCGTTTTTTATCACTTTCATCATATTTAATTTACTAAAATCCGATAAGTGTACATGAGGAATTCTCCATGAAATATTTGTAATTTTTATTTTTGGTTTTTCAGTAGCTACTGTTGAATATACCATGCCTTCATCACTTTTACTACGCAGTAAAATTAATTCATGTTTAGATTTTAAAATTACTTTATTGAAATCTTCAGCAAATCCCATTAAAAGTTTCAGTGGAATATAAAAATTAAAAATTGAAAAATAAAAATTAAAAATTGAAAATTAAAAAATAAAAATTAAAAATTGAAAATAAAAATTAAATTAGGGTTCTTCTTATTTTTGGTTGTTGTTTTTTTGGAATGTGATAAATTTTTATTTTTCTAAATTGTTTAAACAAAAATATTAATGATGGGTGTGAAAATATAAAGGAAAAATTTTAAATTTCTGTGTGTGAAAAAATGTTATTCTCTAAATATTGTTTTAATAAGATGGTTTTATTATTTTAGGTGTGGAGGATATTTTTTGGCTAGAAGCGTGAAACAAGGGGCGGTCATATGTTTTAGAACTCTTTAATCTACAATGTAAAATTTATGTTGAATTTGTATAGGAAGCAAAACTCTGCTTGCCAACATATTGTTCGCAACTAAAATGTGTTTACATCAATAAAATTCTTTGAGTAGTTTTATGCCATCACTAAGGAGGGTTGTAATGAATAATAAAATAGGAATTAAAACTTTGTTTGACACCATATTGCTTAAAAACTATTTAAAATTTGTTTAGGGTCAAAGTAAAAGACAATTTGTATTTACACATGTTTTAATATTAATTTGTTTATTAAACACTTAGATGTTTATGATACATTTCAATTAGATTAATTACAGCTTGACTTCTATGTCTATAGATGAAGCAGTTGCAAGTATCTGGTCCCTCTATGCAACTATCAATAGACCATGGACAATCGATAAAATGCTCCCCATGCATCGAGTCTAAGCACTCCTTATTTTCAAATTCATCCATTGTATTTATAAAGTTTAATATGAAATGGAGATCCTCAAAGGAAATGTAGCCATCATACTCAAAAAGAAATGCGTTAATTCTTTCACGTAGTGTCGGAAATTCCATCATTATTTCAAGATTGATGTTTCTCCTTATCTCTATTTTTTAATACTAATTAAAAAATTTATTTTTCTTAATGTGAGAAGAGGATACTTGACAAATATATCCCCAAACTACTAATTATATAAGAGTGAGGGAATACAATGATTTATCATGCACTTTCCTTCACTCTGGATCGATCAATTGGAGGGTGGAGTTAAGGCATAAGACATTTTTCAATTATTTTCCTTAATTTTAATTATAGGAATGTAAGAACAATCATTCAATAAAAAGCAGTCCAATAGTAAAGTCAAAAATGGATATTTCATCATCTCTAATTAATAAAGTTAATAATTTCAACAGTAAACCAATTCTCTATATTAAAGACATGGAGAATTTAAAATCCTATACTGTGTTGAAAGCCATACGAATTAAAACTAAATTTGGCAAATGCATAAGACTTGAAGTCGAGAATAACATTATATTTCTACCAACTAGATATAACGCCATGACTGAAGAAGAACTAGTGGAATTATCCTCTGGAAATTACGGCATTAAAAAAGAAGCTGGAGTACACGAGAAATCATATCAATTGCAGCTGGAGCAATTCAATTTAAATAATGAATATATTATTCTTCAAAATAGTACATATCCAGTATGGAATTAAAATGTAAATTAATATTATTAAATAAAACAAAATTATATAGTTTATTTAAAAAAGTTTCTTTTTATTTATTATAAATTTCATACAAAAATTGTAGGCATAAATGTCCACAATTAAACGAATTATATTTTTGATGTTGATTGTAGTTATATTCTAAATTTCTACCCAAGTATTTTACTACTTCCAACGGTGGCTGCAAATTTCCAAAACTATCAAAATATTCATTTTGTTGATTATTTTTATAGTATGCTACCCAATGTGTTCCACAGCCAATTGATGAATCTAAATTAATAATTCCACATTCTTTGAGTCTAGGACGTTTGGGGAGTAAGTCTCGCATAAAAATACCTCTAAAATAGGGAATATGTGTGGCAAACATCCTTAAATCAACATCAGTGAGTGGTCTTTTGGGTAGCATCTTTAACAGTTTTCTGATGATTTATTACATACAAGACCATATCCTTTTTTATATGGCTTAAGAAATAATCCTTTTCCCATTGCAATAGCCTCCATTGTTTTATTATGTTTAATGGCCTCATCAAGATTTTGCTTAGCATTTTTAGCAGTGTTAATTGCTTTAGCAATAGCTGCTCCACCAGAAGATAGACTACCTAAGGCTCCGAGTGCTGTAAGAATTGGTACTAAAGGCAAGAAACCTCCAATTTTGGGAACATTTATTATTTATTTATTTATTTTTTTTTTTATTTATTTATTTTAAGTCAATGGATTTAAATCCTTACTGACTATAATTAAATTACAATAGTATAATTAGATTATGAATTCAAAAACAAGATAATATTACGTTTAATGACAATAACACTCAAAGAAAAGTCTATAAAGTTATACATTTCATTAAAATCTTTGCATATTCTACGAAAAGGATCAGAATTAGCATAGTTTGTGTGAAAGACCTGAAGATATAATGGTGTAAAATTGCGAGTTGATCGTTGAGGAACGTTGAAATTAACATTACTAAGCAGGAATTCAGAACAAACAGTACCATTAAGCAAATTAACTAAAAAAGTTACATTTAGCATTTTTCTTCTGCTTACTAGTGACGGCAATTTAACTCGTTCAAGTCTAACGGAATAGGATGGGAGAGCAACAGAAGGATTCCAAGTTGAGTTCCCTAAGCAGAACAGTAAAAATTGTTTTTGGACAGATTCTATTCGGTTTATGTGAACGTCGTAATCAGGATCCCAGATGACAGAACCATATTCGATGATTGGTCTTACCAAAGATGTGTATAACTGCTTTGTAATTTTAGGATCAGTGAACTCCTTAGCCCAACGTTTTATAAAAGCAAGTACACCACGAGCTTTATTTATCATTGACGTAATGTGTTTTATAAAATCTAACTTAGAATCAAGTAATACACCAAGATCCAAAATTTCTTTAACTAATTCAAGTCGGCTGTCAGCCAAAGTATAGAAACCCAGAGAATTCCATTTTCTACAAAAACGCATATGCTTGCATTTTGTTAAATTGAGATTCATGAGGTTGATATTACACCAGTTATAAAAATTATCCAAATCATGTTGAAGATTAAGCATTTCCGAAGATTTTTTGTAGCTTAAAAAGATTTTTACATCATCAGCATACATTAATATTTTACAGTTGTGAATTGAACTCGGCAGATCATTTATAAAAAGTGAGAATAATATTGGACCAAGATGGCTTCCTTGCGGTACTCCAGAATTGACGATAATGCTTTTTGATGTTGTATTATTAAAACGAACACTTTGTTTCCTTCGAATAAGGTATGACTCAAGCCAGCGAAGACTGTTTGTAGTAAAACCCATTAGGGAAAGTTTAATAAGAAGAAGACTATGGTTGACTTTGTCAAAAGCTTTACTGAAGTCTGTGTATATGACATCAATCAATTGGCCATTTTTAAATCCATTATTAACGATAGTGGTAAGGTGTAGGAGATTTGTCATTGCTGAACAACCTTTTCTAAATCCATGTTGGTAAGGTGATAGTAAAGACGATACTTGATGTGAGATACAATCAGTTATGCATTTTTCAAATAGTTTAGGGATAGCACTTAATTTAGCTATACCTCTGTAATTTGCCACATTTGATTTGTTACCAGACTTAAAAAGCGGAATAATATAAGATTCTTTCCAAAATTTAGGAAAGTAGCCATATCTTATTGATAAGTTAAATATTATTGATAAAGGTGTGGCAAAAGCATTAGCACAGTTAATTAAAACGAAGTTTGGAACACCATCAGGTCCACTGTAGAAGGATGATTTTACGCTTTTCAAACTTTTTACTATTTGGGAAGTTGTAATAATATAAAATGATAATGACTGGTGTTCATCAATTACGTAAGGGTAATTATTGGTGTTATTGTATTGAGCATCTGAATATGTAGTTGCAAAAAAATCTGCAAACATGTTATTTATAATTAAATCATTACTAGATTCATGATTTAAATACTTCATTATAGTTGGATATCCTGTAGACTTCCGTTTACAATTTACAAATTTATAAAATGATTTAGGGTCATATATAAATTTAACTTTCATTTCATTTAAGTAGTTTTTATATAGTTTCATGTTTAGTAAGTTATATTCAGCACGGGAAATTGAATATTTACCATAAGCACAATATGATCCGGAATCTTTATATTTTTTGTAATGTTTATTTTTTATATTTTTTAGTCTTGTCAGCTGTCTTGAGTTCCAGGGAGGACCTGACTGTTTAAGTACAGTGATTTTGGGAACACATTCATTTAAATATTCAAAAATAATTTTGTAGAAAGTATCAATCATAGTATCGATGGAAGATGGTGTGCCATTTGGAATAGATAGCTTATCAATCCAATTTGTAGTATTTATAAGATAATTTAAATCGTTGAAATTTGTTCTTTTGAAGCAGTAGACTTTTTCATTATTCACCATTGATTTACGATTAACAAATGGATTATTAAAAGAAACTTCAATGGTAGGATGATATCGATCTTCTGGTCTAGAAATTGGAATAGCACGAGTTAATGAGCAGTCAGCAGGTTCATTCACAAACACCAAATCTAACAGTTTACCATATTCATTGTAAACACCATTAAATTGAAAAAGGCACAAGTCGTAGAGATTATTAAAAAAAACATCAATCCAATCAATAGAATTAGTAGGAGTGTAATAAAAAGAATCAGGTAAGAATTTCCAAGAAACTGTGGGCAAGTTAAAGTCACCAAAAACGAAAATTGAATCATCTGGTTGGGCAGACGATAAAACGGATTTAATATTCTCATAATGTTGATTATAAATTAGAGCATCAGAATTCGGTTGAATATATGAACAGGTTACGTAAATATGTTTGTGTTTTAATTTTATACGAGCAGCAATAAATTCAACATTGTTAGAAGTGTTAGGTATGATTTCTTCAGACGAAAAAAGGCACGAAACAGCTATTAAAACTCCACCACCAATAGTAGAAGTTTCTCTATCGAGCCGGTATACATTATAACCATTACAAAAAATTTCAGTATTCAGCGTTTTATTATTTAACCAAGTTTCAGTAAAAACTATAATATGATGATCAAAATCAAAACTTTCAATGAACAGACTGGAAAGCTTGGTATTAAGACCACGAACGTTTTGATATGCAATATACAGTTGGTTATCAGAAGAGATAGTTAGTTTTTTTGAGTGGAAGGCAAAGGTATTGGTAAACTATTTTTATTTCTATTTATTCGGTTTTCTTTGTACCTGTATTCACGAACCAGTATATTATCAGGCCAGAAACATGGGTCACTCAATTTCTCGTACAATTCAGTTGAAACTGTTATTTTAAATGATGCAATACTTCTAGGCTGTGCAAATGAAAATTTATAAGTTGAAAATTCAGCATTTGCATTCAGGTTAGTATTCAATTTAGTATTTATGTAGTGATTGATATCCTCAATAGTAGTTTCAGAAGCCAGGCGAGATATAAATATTGATTTCGGACGAAGTATTACGCGTAATTCTCTGTGAACATTTGGGATATCACCAGGAATCAAGCCAGCCCCAGTTACGTTTGAGGAAGGAACAGAAGAACTTAAAACCTGGGCATAATTAAGATGAACCTCAGTATTATTTATTGCTGTTTGAGTAATATTTGAGTCTAATAAAGTATTTGAGACATCAGACCCAGCAACAGTTGTGGAATTTGTAGTATTATTTATTGCTGTATTAGTAATATTTGAAGCTATTGTAGTATTTTTGGCATTAGTATTAATAGTAGTTGTGGCATTTGTATTATTAGTAGTAGAAGGAATTATTGCAGACGAAGTTGAAAAAATAGGAAAACTCGTAGTTAAATTATTAGTAGAAGATGGGGTATTTAAAAACGGAACTAAAGAACCAGTTGGAGTAGTTGTAGAAGAAGCGGGATCATCGGGTTTATCTTTATTTTTCCTGGCCGATTTACGTCGTTTTGGCGAAGATTGTGGAGGAGATTTAAGTGCATCAAGCTTCTTAAAGTCATCAAAAAGCTTACCAAATGCAGAAATACACTCTGAAAGGTGGGACGCTTTATTTTGAATTTCAAGAAAATCATCTTTTGTTCCCTTGAAAAACCGATAGAAGCTTACACCCATTGGTCTACAGCAGTGGTCGGCAGAAAGAGAGAATATGAATGTATTGGTGTTGTACACTTTAAGAAATAAGTTTTTTTTTTCTTTACTAATCTATACTAATATTAGAAAGAGGTAATACTATTATTGTTTGTAGGAGGTAATCTCCGAAACTTCTCATCCGATTTAGAAAAATTGTTTATTAATATTTAGACTGATTGAATGAATGAATGAATAAATGAATGAATGATTGAATAATTGAATAAATAAATGAATGAATGAATTACTCTTCCTATACAAAATATATTGAATAAATGAATAAATAAATAATTAGAAAAAATTAATAAGTAATGAAATAAATTATCGATAAGTCGATAGTTGTATTCATTGAATTAAAAAAATTAAAATAATTCATGTTCTTTTTTTTCTCTATTAAATAAAGTAAAATTAGTTCAAAATAAAAATTACAAATATTAATCATAAAAAACATATTTCATTTTGTGTACTTAAATTATTTGTTCTTAAAAAGTATTCCATTAGATATCACCATAGTTTTATTTGGTTGCTATATTGCCTTGTTAGGATTATGATTATTAATAGACATTATTTTTGTTAACAAAATAAATGAATGAATAAATAAATAAAAAAAAAATAAATTCAATTTTTCAATTCAATAATTTCAATTCTCTAAAATTTTAAGAGTGTACTTTATTTCTTCAACAAAGCGGCATAGACCTACTTAGTTGATAGCGAACATACGACTAAAAGAAATAATAGTATTTCTTGTGCTCTTAGCTGTGAGTTTTGTTGATATTCGTGTTGTGTACGTGTAAATAGCCGATTGTGTTCGGTTCCTGAGTGCTATGAGTGCCGATTACTGGTCTACAGGCCAGCCAGCAGACATCTGTTTATTAATATCATACCATCTAAAAGACTAGAACAGCTAAAAATACATAATCTGATAAATCAGAACAGCTAAAAATACCTAATCTGATAAATCAGCACAGCTAAAAATATCTCATCTGATAAATCAGCTAAAAATACCTAATCTGATAAATCAGAACAGCTAAAAATACCTAATCTGATAAATCAGCACAGCTAAAAATATCTAATCTGATAAATCAGCTAAAAATACCTAATCTGATAAATCAGAACAGCTAAAACTACCTAATCTGATAAACCAGACCAGCCAGCAGACATCTGATCTGATAAACCAGACCAGCCAGCAGACATCTGATCTGATAAACCAGACCAGCCAGCAGACATCTGATCTGATAAACCAGACCAGCCAGCAGACACCTGATCTGATAAACCAGACCAGCCAGCAGACACCTGATCTGATAAACCAGACCAGTCAGCAGACACCTGATCTGATAAACCAGACCAGCCAGCAGACACCTGATCTTGCCGATACCTAATCATAATTTTAAAACTAATAAACGATGGAAGAAAAAGTTTTGGAAGAATTAGTAAAGACGAGAAATGCTTTGAAAAGGAAATTATATATGTATATTGGAATGATCCAAATGAGTTGGTTGATCGCCTTCGGCTATTGATAGCATCACAAGTCGCTGGTCATAATAATCATAATAATGAAATAGTCTCAATAATTGAAGAATTGCGAGAAGCTGATATTATTATATAAAATCTAATGAATATCTTGCAAATTAATTAATAAGTGCATATCATTCAACATGTGTGAATGTCACATCTATTGAAGCTTGAAATTATGAAATATAAAAAGTAATATATAAAATGCTTCAACGCTGTTTATTATCAATGTGGATAACATTAACATCATTTGTCCGCAAAACTAGAAGATTATTTTGGAAGAAAAAGATGCAATCTAAAAAATGCTCATACACATATAAAAAAAAAAAAAAAACAAAATCACAAGAGACATACATATAAAAATCAAAAATGACTACAAAACGAATTCTTGTAAATGAGTTGCATAAACAATTAGATGATTTGTGGCATTTAGATGTTAGATGTAGAATTAGATGATTTGTGTGATGAACATATATTTGTGGCAAGCTGATCTGGTCTGGTTTATCAGATCAGATGTCTGCTGGCTGGTCTAGTTTATCAGATTAGGTATTTTTAGCTGTTCTGATTTATCAGATTAGATATTTTTAGCTGTGCTGATTTATCAGATTAGATATTTTTAGCTGTGCTGATTTATCAGATTAGGTATTCTAGTCTTTTTAGATGGTATGATATTAATAAACAGATGTCTGCTGGCTGGTCTGATATCGATCTAATTGATTCAATGATATATTCGTAACTAACTAATATTTATGAATTCATCCTTTTTTATATTTCAATGAAAAAATTAAACGACTTTCTGTATCGACCTGCATCTAAATCATCATCTTTGCTTATTATTAAAAATCCATACTTGTCTTTCCAACATTCTTGACATATATCATAAAATTTCTTATAGCTCATATCCATTCCAACGTGATCGCTATATATGTGCTTCATATTCATTTCATCCTGCTTAAACATTATAATCATATTCCCAAAATAAGGATATTAATAAACGACATCAAGCTGATAAAATACTTGAAAATCGTGCTTGGGAAAGAGTTTTAGCCGAGGATAGTAGTATTGGCGAGAAAACAAATGCATATTTTGTAAGCAACGCAATGAAAGCAAAAGTTAAATTTGGAATGGGGGTAAAGGGTCAATACAAAAGTGGAAAGAAAATTTTTAACGATGCGGTAAGAATGGCTACAAAAAGTTTAAAGAAGGAAAAACCCAGAGATATTAATGACGCTATTAAAGTTGCACGTAGAGTTATCAATAAATCTCTAAAAGGAAAAAAATCTAATGTTGTTATACCTCGCATAATAAATGTTCCCAAAATTGGAGGTTTCTTGCCTTTAGTACCAATTCTTACAGCACTCGGAGCCTTAGGTAGTCTATCTTCTGGTGGAGCAGCTATTGCTAAAGCAATTAACACTGCTAAAAATGCTAAGCAAAATCTTGATGAGGCCATTAAACATAATAAAACAATGGAGGCTATTGCAATGGGAAAAGGATTATTTCTTAAGTCATATAAAAAAGGATATGGTCTTGTATGTAATAAATCATCAGAAAACTGTTAAAGATGCTACCCAAAAGACCACTCACTGATGTTGATTTAAGGATGTTTGCCACACATATTCCCTATTTTAGAGGTATTTTTATGCGAGACTTACTCCCCAAACGTCCTAGACTCAAAGAATGTGGAATTATTAATTTAGATTCATCAATTGGCTGTGGAACACATTGGGTAGCATACTATAAAAATAATCAACAAAATGAATATTTTGATAGTTTTGGAAATTTGCAGCCACCGTTGGAAGTAGTAAAATACTTGGGTAGAAATTTAGAATATAACTACAATCAACATCAAAAATATAATTCGTTTAATTGTGGACATTTATGCCTACAATTTTTGTATGAAATTTATAATAAATAAAAAGAAAACTTTTTTAAATAAACTATATAATTTTGTTTTATTTAATAATATTAATTTACATTTTAATTCCATACTGGATATGTACTATTTTGAAGAATAATATATTCATTATTTAAATTGAATTGCTCCAGCTGCAATTGATATGATTTCTCGTGTACTCCAGCTTCTTTTTTAATGCCGTAATTTCCAGAGGATAATTCCACTAGTTCTTCTTCAGTCATGGCGTTATATCTAGTTGGTAGAAATATAATGTTATTCTCGACTTCAAGTCTTATGCATTTGCCAAATTTAGTTTTAATTCGTATGGCTTTCAACACAGTATAGGATTTTAAATTCTCCATGTCTTTAATATAGAGAATTGGTTTACTGTTGAAATTATTAACTTTATTAATTAGAGATGATGAAATATCCATTTTTGACTTTACTATTGGACTGCTTTTTATTGAATGATTGTTCTTACATTCCTATAATTAAAATTAAGGAAAATAATTGAAAAATGTCTTATGCCTTAACTCCACCCTCCAATTGATCGATCCAGAGTGAAGGAAAGTGCATGATAAATCATTGTATTCCCTCACTCTTATATAATTAGTAGTTTGGGGATATATTTGTCAAGTATCCTCTTCTCACATTAAGAAAAATAAATTTTTTAATTAGTATTAAAAAATAGAGATAAGGAGAAACATCAATCTTGAAATAATGATGGAATTTCCGACACTACGTGAAAGAATTAACGCATTTCTTTTTGAGTATGATGGCTACATTTCCTTTGAGGATCTCCATTTCATATTAAACTTTATAAATACAATGGATGAATTTGAAAATAAGGAGTGCTTAGACTCGATGCATGGGGAGCATTTTATCGATTGTCCATGGTCTATTGATAGTTGCATAGAGGGACCAGATACTTGCAACTGCTTCATCTATAGACATAGAAGTCAAGCTGTAATTAATCTAATTGAAATGTATCATAAACATCTAAGTGTTTAATAAACAAATTAATATTAAAACATGTGTAAATACAAATTGTCTTTTACTTTGACCCTAAACAAATTTTAAATAGTTTTAAGCAATATGGTGTCAAACAAAGTTTTAATTCCTATTTTATTATTCATTACAACCCTCCTTAGTGATGGCATAAAACTACTCAAAGAATTTTATTGATGTAAACACATTTTAGTTGCGAACAATATGTTGGCAAGCAGAGTTTTGCTTCCTATACAAATTCAACATAAATTTTACATTGTAGATTAAAGAGTTCTAAAACATATGACCGCCCCTTGTTTCACGCTTCTAGCCAAAAAATATCCTCCACACCTAAAATAATAAAACCATCTTATTAAAACAATATTTAGAGAATAACATTTTTTCACACACAGAAATTTAAAATTTTTCCTTTATATTTTCACACCCATCATTAATATTTTTGTTTAAACAATTTAGAAAAATAAAAATTTATCACATTCCAAAAAAACAACAACCAAAAATAAGAAGAACCCTAATTTAATTTTTATTTTCAATTTTTAATTTTTATTTTTTAATTTTCAATTTTTAATTTTTATTTTTCAATTTTTAATTTTTATATTCCACTGAAACTTTTAATGGGATTTGCTGAAGATTTCAATAAAGTAATTTTAAAATCTAAACATGAATTAATTTTACTGCGTAGTAAAAGTGATGAAGGCATGGTATATTCAACAGTAGCTACTGAAAAACCAAAAATAAAAATTACAAATATTTCATGGAGAATTCGGCTGAATTTCAGTTTATGGGGGACACCCCTAGAGAAAAAATCTGAATATGCCATCCCCTTCAGAATGTTCCCAGGAGTACGAAAATCATAATGAATAAGGGGGCTCACGCCCCCTATGGGCGTGGCAGTCGAAAAACGACCCGGCCCACCTACGTAGACAATATGGGTATCAAATGAAAGCTAATGTCTTCACGATTCCAAAAATAGCCATAGTTGCCAGATCGGGCGGTTTTTGCAGCCGATACGGCCATTTTTGTTAAATAGGGGCGGGGGTGAAAAACAACCCATGCCACCTACTTAGGCAATATTGGTATCAAATGAAAGGAAATGTCTTCACGATTCCAAAAATACCCGTAGTTGCCAGATCGTCCAGAATTTGAGGAAGATATGTTAATTTTTATAAAATGGGGGAAGGACTTTTTTTTGTTTATTTCTTTTTAGCTCGGCCAGAGGCCGAGCACTCGAGATCCCCGCCGTCTAGAATTAAGACATACTGGAGTTAAAAACCCCTAAGCCCGGCCGTAGGCCGGTCACGCAGAAAAACTTTACTAAGCGAAGCCAGTATAACAAATTTTCATTAACCAATCAGAAGCTTTCAAGAGTTTTCCTCGTTTCTTAATTTTATACTTATCCTCATTTATGATTTGACAAAAAAAAAAGCAAAAAAAAAGGAAAAAAAAAATTTCCCCCACCCCAAATTTTGCCAAAATGGCCATATCGGCTACAAAAATCGCCCGATCTGGCAACTACGGCTATTTTTGGAATCGTGAAGACATTAGCTTTCATTTGATACCCATATTGTCTACGTAGGTGGGCCGGGTCGTTTTTCGACTGCCACGCCCATAAGGGGCGTGAGCCCCCTTATTCATTATGATTTTCGCACTCCTGGGGTCATTTAAGGGGGCGTGGCATTTTTTTTTTTTTCCAGGGGTGTCCCCCATAAACTGAAATTTTGCCGACGAAATGACTTCAATGTTTAAGCCATCAATTCCTGGAGCTTTGCCGGTTTTCATTGCAATTATTGCCTTTTCTATTTCGCTGTGTGATGGGTAATTGATGTTAATTCGCGAAATTGAGTTAACATTAAAATTAAAAGGCGATTGAAGTACCGCTGGATTAGAGTTTGGCGGATCAGTTGGAGCTTTAAAAATTTCTGTAAAGTGTTCAAACCATCTCATCAATTGCTCACTATCAGTGGTTAAAACCTGTCCACTTTTATCCTTGATTGGTGTATTGGGGTTTTTGCGTTTCATGGATATTTGCTTGGTGCATTCATACAGCTCTTTTAAGTTTCCCCTTGCCGCTGCTGTTTCCGCTTTATCAGCTATGGTGTTAATCCATCTACGTTTATCATTTCTACATGACCGTTTAACAAGACGATTAAGGTCTGCATATTCTTTTTTGGCCGTTTCTTTTGAAGACCGTGTTCGTGCGCTGTTAATATTAGCTTTTTTCTCTCTTCTTCTTTCAATCAGATTCCAGGTTTCGTTTGTTATCCATTCCTTACGGGTTCCTCTCTTAATGCCAAGTACTTGTTGACATGTTGTTAAATAGGCTTGCTTTATTGAGTTCCAGTTGTCATCCACTGAGCTTGTGGGTTCAAAATTTCTATTAACAGATCTTAGTTGTTGGTAGAATTGCATTTTCGTTGCAGGTGTTTCAATTTGCTGATATTTTGAGTTGTAATACAAACAAAACAAATAACTCTACATCAAATTCTGTACAAACCGCTAATACTCAACAATCAAATAATGATATGCAAGAAATCAAAGATATGATGAAACAGCTTATAACCCAAGTGTCTAATATGATGAATATAATCACAGTACTACTTTCAAAATTAGATGGGCAGACAAAATGATTTAAAGATTGTCCTTTGGAATTCGAATGGTCTAGGTCAACACGCCCTTGAACTAAAAACTTTTATATATAAAAACTCTATAGATATAGTATTAATATCTGAGACGCACTTCACACAAAAAAGTTACGTAAGTATACCTAACTTTACAATTTTTCAAACAAATCATCCAGATAACACCGCCCACGGGGGTACAGCAATAATTATAAAAAACTCAATTAAATGCACTGAACTTGAAGGTTTCCAAAAAGATTACCTCCAAGCTACCTCGATACTTATTGAAGACTTGTTCGGCCCACTCGTGCTGTCCGCTGTATATTGTCCTCCTAAACACAACAATACTAAAATTGAATATATTGAGTTTTTAAAATCAATTGGTAACCGTTTCATTGCTGGAGGAGACTTCAACTCCAAAAACACATTCTGGGGCTCTAGAATAACTCTTACAAAAGGTAGACATTTATTTGAAGCAATCAGGGAAACTAACAGCAAATTTTTAAGTACCGGGGAGCCCACTTACTGGCCAACTAACTTACAAAAAAAACCTGATTTAATAGACTTCTTCATCACAAAAAATGTAAAACATGAAAATTTAAAGATAGAATCGTGCTTCGAACTATCTTCTGATCACTCGCCCGTAGTACTTAAATACGTAAGTAATGTTCTTCTTGCAACTCAAAATAAATTTTCATACAACAAAAAAACAGACTGGGAATGCTTTAGAGAAATTGTTGAAAAAAATCTTGAAACAAATATACCCCTAAAAACTAAAGATGAAGTGGAAAGCTCAATAGCATATTTTAATGACACTCTGTTGTACGCTGCAACTGACTCTACACCCATAATAACACAAAAATCAAACAATTATAGTATATCAGCATCCATCAAAGACAAGATAAAAGCAAAGCGAAAGCAAAGAAAAAAATGGCAATCGACAAGATCACCTTTGGATAAAACAATTCTAAACAAATTAACAAAGGAGTTAAAGGACTTGTTAAAAAAGGACAAACAAGACAAGCTGAAAAGTTATCTCGAAAACTTCGTTGCAAGTAGGTCAACAAACTATTCATTATGGAGGGCTACAAGAAAAATCAATAATGCTATCATTCACCAACCACCAATTCAAAAATCTGACCTATCGTGGGCCAGAACTCATAGTGAGAAAGCTGAAGTACTAGCTGATCATTTCTATAAAACTTTTTCCAATCCGATGGACAAACAAAATTTTGTTCTGCCAAAAATCATTCCGACTACAAACTGTCAAATAAAAAATATTACTCTTAATGAAATTCAAAATGCTATTTAAATACGAATCGATGCAAACAAATCTCCTGGTTATGACAGAGTAACAGGTAAACTGCTAAAAGAACTACCAACAAAGGGTTTAATTTTTATCAGAAATATTTTTAACATTATAATTACAATGAAATATTTTCCTAAAGTATGGAAAGTTGCAGAAATAATCGCTATTGCTAAGCCTAACAAAGATGCCACAAGGGCTACCTCATACAGACCAATTAGTCTATTACCACTTTTATCGAAATTATTTGAAAAACTTATTTTTGATCGATTAGAACACGTACTCAAAGACAGGAACCTTATACCAGCGCATCAGTTCGGCTTCAGACCCAAGCACTCAACTACTCAGCAAATACATAGAGTGACAAACAAAATCTCATCAGAAATTGATAATAAAAATTTTTGTGTGGCTACATACCTTGATGTAGCGAAAGCGTTTGACAGTGTATGGCATGCTGGCCTACTCTATAAACTGGAAAAGAATCTTCCAACGGATTTTTTTTCTCATACTACAAAGTTATTTAAGTGACAGACACTTTTATGTAAAATATAAAGATGAATGTTCAAGAATAATTCAAATGGAAGCTGGAGTTCCGCAAGGCAGTGTTCTCGGACCAATTCTTTACCTCCTGTACACAGCAGACATTCCTACCCCAACAAGAAACTCAGATATGATTGCAACATTTGCAGACGACACTGTCCTACTCTCATCAAACAAAAACATAACAACAGCTATATCAAACCTTCAACAATTGCTTGATAATACATTAAACTGGTTTAAAACCTGGGGTATACAAGTAAATGGTGAAAAAACAGTACAAGTATCTTATACTAATAGAAAAATCAGTGGCCATCATCCAATAACGATAAACAATACTCCCGTTCTAAATGACAACAAAGCTAAATATCTTGGCATGATAATCGACTCCAAACTAACCTGGAAAGATCACATCATCAGTAAAAAAAACGAAGTAAAGTACAAATTTGGACAATTATACTGGCTCTTAGGAAAGGATTCAACATTATCAATTCAAAACAAGCTGCTCATTTACAAAGCAATAATAGCTCCTATTTGGAAATATGGTGCAGAACTCTGGGGAACTGCAAGCAATTCAAATATAAAAATTATTCAGCGCGCTCAATCGAAAATACTAAGAACTATCATTAACGCTGAATGGTACATATCAAATGATAGCATACACCGTGACCTAAACGTCAGCACAGTCCAAGAGGTAATAAGAAATTCCAGCCTGAAACATACAATCCAACTTACATCTCATCTTAACAATGATGTCAGACAACTTCCCAATAACGAGCTCTCAGGCTCAAGAAGACTAAAGCGATGCACCCCATCAGAGTTAGTTTCCCGATTCTTGTAATCTTCCGCAATGTATTTTAATAATTTATTAAAAATTATTTCTTACCACTAACTTTAAATATAAGTTATCTTAAGTATTGATTTAAGATAATTAATACCCAAACTCTAAAACTAATTACTTATTGTCATATAAAGACAGGTGTAAATAAAACTGGGATGAAAAAAAAAAAAAAAAAAAAAAAAAAAAGTCCATACTTAAGGCATTGCTTCAGATGTCTATAATCAATAGAATATTTTATTTTGTCTTCTAAATCTGCGATAAGCTTTTATGCTTTGAAATGCCAACTACCTTATTTTTGGGGGCAAAAGGTAAATCATTATGATCATCGTGAATAGAGTGGGGGTATATTAAATCTACTTCTAAAATATAGCCCAGTGGTGAATTATCTGATATTTTATTCACATCAAAACTCTCTACTTTCTCCTCATCTAACCACTCAAAGCCTCCAGTTGGGAGGCTTATGGCATCTAAATATGTTAAAAACACTGAAGGTTTGCTTGCATCATAATCTTCTAAGTATTTGTTGTTAGCCTTAGAATATCTGTGTGAACATTGTACAAGCCCACCTCTTATTCCCTCATGTATGAAATTATACATTTCTTCATCAGTTAATAATTCAAGCTCAATTCCAGTTATTTTTAACATTGCATCCCACGAGAGTCCTGGAGCAGTATAATAATGACATGGATCAAGCCTATAAACATTTTTACATACTTTTCTAAAGTTTTCAAAAATGTCTGTGAGGAGGAGTACATCACTTTTAAGATATATTTTGGTGAAATCTTGAAGAGTTTCACAATTAAATTCTTTCCAAACTTTCTGGGCATGATCATAATCTTCTAATGAGCACTCGGAATTATTTAAAATGTTGAAGAAATCTTCACGACTGGGAAGTTGAGTCTCATTAAATTTATTCATTGAATCCATATATGAATATGGAAAAACTCCCTTTCTTTTAATTAAATTAAATTTGTTTTCCTCGCTAAAATGTTCTCGAACTGTTTTAAAATCATCGGTACTTAAATTACTTGCAAGACTTTCTATACTTGATGCCATAAATCTGTATGAATCTAAAAATCGAATTTGTAGATGTTGTTTATCCCCAACATCAATGGTTAGGGATATTGAGATGTATACTTCCTTGTTTAGAGGAATGACACTTATATTCGCACCTTCTACGTTATTCAATTCTTTGAAAAAAAGATGCGAATCGTATGCCGATAAATTATGGAAAAATACTGGAATAAATTTTGGTGTTCTATATTTAATATTGCAGTTATTGTGTGCAGCACCTCTATATTTTCCAGTAAGATGACAGTGATCTCTTACTGTATGATTTTTTGGATCATTAATTAATTCTTTACCACAAATGTGACAATTTATAGCAGAATCATGTGAAATTATTTCTAAGGATGATAATGACATTTCTACAATTTTACTGAGATAATTGTCATAAATATATCTTGCATCCTTTACTATATTTTTTACAAAATTCGCAGGTGAATCTTCACCGAATTGGATGCGATGTTTTGACATATTATTATTATAGCTACATTTTATAAAATAGCTATATGCACAGGCTACGTGCTTCTGTACATTTCTAGTTTTTATACTAACTTGTTCGTTGACTGGTTTTAAAATCGACTCGAAGTCAGCATAAATGACGAATGGCACATCCAATTCCCTATGCCCATTTTTGAAGTTGATTAAAGACTTGTCAGCTTTGGGCATTATTGGCACCCTTCTCCTACATAAATCCTTGTGATTTTTTAATCTGGCTTCACTATCTGTATGGTATAAGCATGTGTTGCATATAAAAAGACCCCCTCTATGAGAAGTTATACTGTATCGCAAAAATCTAAGAAAAATGAAATAAAAAATAATATTTGTATAAATATATATATATCATTATTAAGTTATAGAAGTATTGTTTTTACCTTGACACGTCATTAATTAAGACGTAATGAGATAAATCATCCTTTGTTAGTAAAAGGAGATTTATATGTCTTGATTTCTCTTCCTGGGTGATGTAGTATGGTCCAACGATTGTGTTATCTTCAAACCCAAAAACATTGATGCTAATTAAATTTTGTTTCTCAAATTTCCTTATATCTTTGAGCTTAAGAGGGAAATCTAAATGGCTGAAATTTAGCTCTACATCACCCACTGTTATTTTCTCAGCAGCAATATTTTGTATATTGTAAGAATAACATTTTACTTTTTCATCTCTTCGCAGCTCCCGTCCAGAAAAGAGTGATGCTATTAAACACCATTTGAAGCAGAATACATCCTTATTCCTTATATTAGTGCATCCACCACGATTTGCAACAATTTTTGGTGAGGGAATATACTGAGAACCTCTAACAATTTTGGCTTGATTCACATTAATTTCAAGACTTTTAATTGTGACGAGAGTCCATCCACTATCCCGTTCTTGGAACTCTGACATTTTGGCACAGATTTCATCAACCCTTAAATCATATATTTTGGAGATGTCATCAGCTCTGGTCACCAAAACCATTTTTGATACATGATGAATTGTTGCAGCACTTATATCATCATGAGTTATTTTTATGTAATCACATTTTAACTCCATATTGAATTTATAGGAGATGTGTTTATATCTAGAGTCTTGTAGGATTAATATTGCACAGGGTTTTAATGATTCAAACAATTGTTGTGGAGCAAGTATTCCCTCCAGATCATTTGTATGCTTATAAACTTCCATTCTTTCGCTAAAGTTGCTGCTGCTAACAGCAAACTTATCGCTTACTAATATTGTACCACAATTCGTGCGATGTTTTATCGTCTTTAAATGATGTGCATAGGAAGATATATTTACCAATTCATTGCATTCAACACAAAATTTAGATGATGGTCCTGCGTGGGTCTTCTCATGCTCCCGCAGTGATGAAAGACTTAAAAATAGCTTCCCACATTCCACACAATGCAATTTTTGATGATTATCCATCATCTTTTTTTCGTCAAAGCTCAAGTTGCAGACATTACACATAAATTGAGTCATTTTGATTTAAGTAGTTATTTTATTTTAGAATTAACTTCAACTTTTATATAAATATGATGAATATTTTAATTAATTTTTAATTTTAGAGGACGATTATGTATTCACTTTAAAATCAAGAGAACTAGTGATTGATATTAATTAAATTTCGAATTTATATAGGAAAAAATTTGAAAAAAATTTTCAATTCCATCATCTAAATGTATTATAAACATCTAAGCGTTTAATGAATAAATGAAAAATATACAAAATACACTGTCTTGTATATTATTTTAAATAGTATCCAAATTTTACTATGTCACCTAAAACACTTGACACATTATGTCTGTAGGCTGAGTTTTTGATATCTATAAAAAATTTTACATAACGCGACGTACATGATCATGATTTGATCTGTTCACTCAAAAATATTCTCATAATGTAAACACAATTTAAATATTAGACAAATTTTTATCATGTCGCCTAAAAACTTGACATAATACTGTCATCCACATATTTTAAATATTACACTAATTTGATTATATTGTGTACAAATTCTCTCAAAAATATTTTCATAATGTAAACACATTTTAAATAGTATCCAAATTTTACTATGTCACCTAAAACACTTGACATAATACTGTCATCCACATATTTTAAATATTACACTAATTTGATTATATTGTGTACAAATTCTTCTCAAAAATATTTTCATAATGTAAACACAAAGAATTTTCTATGCACATAATCCCATCATCCCAGTGAAAAAACTGGGGCAGAAAATTCTTCTTTTTTACTGGGGCAGAAAATTCTTCTTTTTTTCATAGATGTAAAATTGTGAAAAGCCGTCGGTAAAACATAATTGTGTAATAAAAATATTCTCCACACACACACATATTTTAAAATAAGCTATATTTTCACATCTCTATGTAAATTTTCCACACACAGAATTTTTACTGGGCCAGATGTTTATGAAAATTTATCTTTTTCCACTGAGTCAGAAATTCCACTTTTTTCATTTAAATTTATTTTTTTCACTGCGCAAATTTTTTGAAAATTTATTTTTTTCACTGCGCAAATTTTTAAATTTATTTTTTCACTGCACAAATTTTTTGAAAATTTATTTTTTTAAATTTATTTTTCACTGCACAAATTTTTTTAAATTTATTTTTTTCACTCCACAAATTTTTTTAAATTTATTTTTTTCACTCCACAAATTTTTTTAAATTTATTTTTTAAATTTATTTTTTTCACTGCGCAAATTTTTTGAAAATTTATTTTTTTAAATTTATTTTTTTCACTGCGCAAATTTTTTTAAATTTATTTTTTTCACTGCACAAATTTTTTGAAAATTATTTTTTAAATTTATTTTTTTCACTGCGCAAATTTTTTTAAATTTATTTTTTTCACTGCACAAATTTTTTGAAAATTTATTTTTTTAAATTTTTTTTTTCACATGCGCAAATTTTTTTAAATTTATTTTTTTCACTGCACAAATTTTTTGAAAATTTATTTTTTTAAATTTATTTTTTTCACTGCGCAAATTTTTTGAAAATTAATTTTTTTCACTGCGCAAATTTTTTGAAAATTTATTTTTTTCACTGCGCCAGAAAATTTATTTTTTTCACTAGGGCAAAATCATCATGCCGACTGCGCTGCTTTTTCATTACAAAGTCCCCAATGCATTTTTCAGCCTCTGCCGACTGCGCTGCTTTTCGTTACAAAGGACCCATTTCCTATCTACTAACATACATATGTTTGTCACCTTAGCCACACAAAATAACATATAATTATACCATTTTAATCAGATGTATTTGAGTAGTGGGGGAATGGGGATACTTGTAACGAAAAAGCAGCGCAGTCGGCACAGACATGGGGTATTTGTAACGAAAAAGCAGCGCAGTCGGCACAGGCATGGGATATTTGTAACGAAACGAATGGGGTATTTGTAACAAGGGAAAAAGGCATGGGGTATTTGTAACAAGGGAAAAGGCATGGGGTTTTTGTAACAAGGTGAAATTTTTGGGATATAAAATTTGAAAATTGAAAAATAAGAATTGAAAATTAAAATTAAAAAATTGAAAATTAAAAATTGAAAAATAAAATTGAAAATTAAAAATTGAAAATTAAAACTTGAAAATTGGAAATTGAAAAATAAAAATTGAAAATTGATAAATAAAAATTGAAAATTGAATAAATAAAAGTTAAAAATTGAAAATTGAAAATTAAAAAATAAAAATTAAAAATTGAAAAATTAAAAATTGAAAAATAAAAATTGAAAATTGAAAATTGAAAAATAAAAATTAAAAATTGAAAAATAAAATTAAAAATTGAAAATAAAAATTAAATTAGGGTTCTTCTTATTTTTTTGGTTGTTGTTTTTTTGGAATGTGATAAATTTTTATTTTTAAATTTCTGTGTGTGAAAAAATGTTATTCTCTAAATATTGTTTTAATAAGATGGTTTTATTATTTTAGGTGTGGAGGATATTTTTTGGCTAGAAGCGTGAAACAAGGGGCGGTCATATGTTTAGAACTCTTTAAGCTACAATGTAAAATTTGTGTTGAATTTGTATAGGAAGCAAAACTCTGCTTGCCAACATAGTGTTCGCAACTAAAGTGTGTTTACATCAATAAAATTCTTTGAGTAGTTTTATGCCATCACTAAGGAGGGTTGTAATGAATAATAAAATAGGAATCAAAACTTTGTTTGACACCATATTGCTTAAAACTATTTAAAATTTGTTTAGGGTCAAAGTAAAAGACAATTTGTATTTAGTTAAGTGTAACTCTACACTTAAATTTTGTTTAAATTATTTTTTGTTTGTTTTTTAGTGTTAACATTATTTATTGTATTTATGTAAAAGGAGGAAAAGGGAAGGAAAAGGATGGAATTAAAAATTTTAAAATGTTTGTTAAATGAAATAATAAGAGTAATATAAACTTCAAAAAGTAATATCCAATTTAGTATCACCTACGACTTCAGATCGATTGATACATCAATTTTATAATTAGCAATTATTTAAATAGTTAACTAAAAACAAAAAACATAAAATAAATAATTAAAATACGAACATATAAACTTCAAAAATTGATATCCAAATTATTATCTCCTACGACTTCAAATCGATTGATACATCAATTTTATAATTAGCAGTAATTTAAATAGTTAACCTAAAAAAACAAAAAGTGAAAAATTCTTGTGTTAAAAATATATAATTAAAAAAAAAGGAATTACAACAGCAATGGAAGCCACCAATTGCAACATTTGCGGTATGACATTTGTTCAACAAGAGGCCTTGACCAATCACATTAAATTGCATTGTCCTGAATGTGGGACTCTTTCAACACTGCGGGAGCATGAAAAGACCCACGCAGGCCCATCCTCAATATTTTGCAATTCTTGTAAGGAGTTTGTGAGCTCTACATCCCACGGATATCATTTAAGGACAACTAAACATCGCAATAATTGTGGTGTGGCAATAGCCAATAATAAGTTTGCTGTTACAAGCAGCGACTTTAAAGAACGGATTTAAGTTTATAAACATGTAAATGATCGTGAGGGAATACTATCTCCACAAGATTTTTTTAAAAATTTGAGACCATTCCTTTTAACACTGCGTAAAGACTCCCTTTATAAGCATATTACTTATAAATTTAATATGGAGCTAAAATGTGATTACATAAAAATAATTAATACTGAAATGATCATTGCAACAATTCACCATATATCAAAAATGGTTATGGTGACTAGAGGTGAGGACATCTCATATATTCATGATATGCAAGTTGATGAAATATGCAATAAAATGTCTGAATTTCAAGAACGGGATAGTGGATGGACCCTCACCACAATCAAAACTCTTGAAGTTAATATAAATCAAGCATCAATTATAAGAGGCTCTCAATACATACCCTCACCAAAAATAATAGCAAAACGTGGTGGATGTATCAATATAAGGAACAATGATGTGTATTGCTTTAAATAGTGTTTGATAGCAGCACTTTTTTCTGAACGAGATTTACGCAGAGATGAAAAAGTAAAGTGTAATTCTTTTAATATATCTAATATTGCTGCTAGTAAAATAACTGTGGGATGTGTGGAGCTGAACTTCGATAATCTAGAATTTCCTCTAAAAGTAACGGATATTAAAAAATTCGAAAAACAAAATTCGATAAGTATTAATGTTTTTGGATTTGATGGTAATATAATCGTTGGACCATATCATCTGACGCGGGAGGAAAGATCAATACACATCAATCTTCTTCTGATATCAAAGGATGAATTATCACACTATATACTAATACATATCAAGGTAAAACTACAACTTTAAATTAGGAATGATAAATATATTTATAAAAATTTAATTTTTTATATATATTTCAGACTTTTGCATACAAGTATTAGCTCACATAAATCCAAAGTATTTATCTTCAACTCATGTCTATATCATACGGATACTGAAGAGAGGTTAAAAACCCATAAGGAGCTTTGCAGAAAGAGAGTTCCAACAATGCCAAAGGGTGAAGAATCAAGATTACGTTTTAAAAATGAACATAGAGAGTTGGATGTACCCTTCACCATTTATGCTGATTTTGAATCTATTTTGAAGCCAGTAAATGAAGAAGTGAGTGACAAAACTACCAATGTGCAAAAGCATGTAGCTTGTGCATATAGTTATAATATTAAATGTAGTTATAATAATAGTCTGTCAAAATTTCATATTCATTTCGGTGAAGATTCGCCTTCATATTTTCATATTTTTTATTTTATATTTGACACAAATAAGACTATAAGTCTCTTAACAGTATCTCAGACATTATAAATTATTAAGATATATTATTTAAAGCTTAAAAATAAATACCTATAAATTTAAACAAGAATTAAACTGTAAACAATTAAATAAATTTTTTAAATTTAATAATAAATATAATTCCCCAACAAAAAAAAAGAAAAAATTATCTATTAAAATATTTTGTAACTGCCATTTTAAAGATCATCACACGGGGATCGGTTTTAAGATTATTGGGTAAAGAATTCCAAAGGTTTACAGCATTGACAAAAAACATTCTGGAGGAGGAGAGATATTTATAATCAGGTGGAATTATGTTATAAGTACGTAAAGAGTTTCCAATTGTAAGTTTATTGTATAAATAATCCGGTTGTCGTGTGTAAAAAATCTTATGTAAAAAGGTAACGTTTCGTATATTTAGGTATGATGTTAAGCTACATCCCAAAATCTGCAAAGAATATTGAGATATTCGGTCAATATTTCCTTTTATTGAAAACGTATCTCGCACAATTATTAATAACAATTTGCATTTTACTCTTTGATGCTGCGTCAAGATTACCATACACGTTGGCTCCATAGGTAATAAAGGGTATAATTAAAGTTTTTACTAATTTTAATTTTACATCACAGGGAACATAGCTGGATGAATACCAAAGTTTTCTAAGAACGTTATATATTTTCATTATAGTATAGTCGACATGGTCTTTGCAGTTAAGAAAGGTGTTGATCATAAATCCTAGGTTTTTAACTACTCTCACATATTTGACAAGTTCTGATTGCATATAAATGTTCGGAAGATCGGTTAAACTGTCGTCTTTGTAAATAGTAAGCGCTTGGGTTTTTGAAGCGTTAATAAAAAGATTGTTTTGATGTGACCATCTGCAAATTTCCTGTAATTCATCATTTAAACGATATACAAGATCTTCACGGAGTCCTGATGGGCGAGATAAATAAATTTGAGCATCATCAGCATAAAGATGAACCGAAGAGCTTTTACAGCAATAAAAAATGTCGTTGATAAAAAGACTAAATAATATTGGTCCAAGAATCGAACCTTGTGGCACACCAGAAACAACTGGTTTTATGGTGGAAAATTTATTGTTACAGTTAACTCGTTGATGGCGTTGAGATAAATACGATTTTAAAAGATTGGATGCAAATTTGCTAAAGCCGTAGTATTTTTCAAGTTTTAATATTAAAACATCATGGTTGACCGTATCAAATGCTTTGGAGAAGTCAATTAAGACGAGAATTGTTATATCCCCTCGGTCATATGCAGGGCGGATGTCCTCCATAACTTTAAGTATAGCAGTGTTGCAGCTTCTACCCGCACGATAACCAGATTGATGTTCAGACAGAAGTCTAATCTAAGTAATATGTTCGATAATTTGCGAAGAAAGAAGTCGCTCAAGAGCTTTAGATAAAGTAGGTAAAATACTGATAGGACGAAAATCTCCTGGAGATAAAGGTGAATTCTTTTTGGCTACTGGAATAATGTTGGCTATCTTCCAATCAGATGGGTAAATAGATGTTGTTACAATGTGATTGAAAATATGTGTGATGGTCGGAAAGTATATAAGGTAGTATAAGTTTTATAAATTTTAGGTTAATACCATCGTAACCCACAGCATTAGAACTAAGATTCATAATAACTTTACCAACATTTTCGACACTAAATTGATCAAAACTAAATAAATTACCACCAAATATAAGATTGTTGTTCAACTGAAAAGAGTTAGTATCATGTTCAACTGCTGATTTCAAGAAAAATTCGTTCATAGTTTCAGGACATATGTCACATTGGGTTTTAGGTTTTCTTATGCCAATATTACTAAGATTTCTCCACAAATCCTTAGTAGAAAGACTATTGCAAAGTTTACTTTTAAAATATAAACATTTCATGTTCTTTGTAACAACATGAACTTTATTTCTTGATGTTCTGTAGTTTTCCCAGTTTTGGTCTGTTTGGCTCAACTTCCAAGTAGAAAAGAGTCTGTCACGTAAGCGGATAGCAGCTTTTACTTCTCTATTGAACCATGGATGGGTGGAATTATTTATTTTCAATTTCCTGACAGGAACATATTTTTCATATAAAAACAATATGTTACTAGATAAGCTACTAAGTTTGTCATTAACATCTGAAAAAAACCAACAATCATTCCAGTTTAATGACACAGCTTCGTTGTTAAGTTGATCAATATTTATTCTTTTAAAATCTCGGAAATATATATGTTCGTCAACAATGTGATAACTGAGATTAATATCACTAGTGAGGAACAAAATATCATGGTCAGAAACACCAGGAAGAGAAAATTGATCGAAATGTATTATTGAAGAGTCAAAGGAAGAGCACATAAGATCTAATAATGCAGGTCTATGGTTATGGGCAAAACGTGTAGGCCAAGAGTTTATAATTTTTAACCCACAAGAGCTTATATCATCAATAAGATTTTGCGCAAGAAAGTCATTTCTCAGCAGATCGACGTTTAAATCACCACACAAGATAATATTCTCGTAATAAATAACATAATTATTAAATTTATCAAAAAAATCCGAAAGACTGTTAGTTCTGTGAGGATTATAGACACACACAACCAAACATTTAGCGTTATTAATACCCTCAAGTTCAACAGCTAGAAATTCAATTTTGCTACTCTCCTTAGAGGAAAATACAACTTTGCATTTCAAGCCCTTTCGATAATATATAGCAATACCACCTCCCAAAGTATCAGTCTTCCTGTCGAGTCGAGTGATATCGAAATTCAACAACCTGTACATATTATCGTCAATATCAGGTTTAAACCATGTTTCCGTAACACAAAGAACATCTATGGAGCATTCGGATAAGATATAATTCATATAGTCAATTTTCATGCTGTTAAGACTACGTGAATTCATATGGGACAGTTGGAAAACCCTTATGATTTTTACTCACAATCCCCAGAATTGTTTTTAAATTGTCAGTAGTACTACTCGTATTAAATGCCATCATAAAAATTTAAAAAATAGTGGCATGCGACCGTGTGTAATGCAAAAAATGGCAGCAAAAAAAAATTAAAATCATAAAATTAAATAAAAATGAAAATATTTTGTTTAAAAAAGTAAATAAAACATTAAGGTAAGAAAAAAAGTTACAAAAAACAACATAAAAATCATGAAATTTAAAAAGATTAACATTTTGTTTAGAAAAGAAAAAAATAAAGCATATAAAAACATAATAGCATAAACAATAAAAAGAATACAGATGCAAAACATATCAAAAGGATGGTGCTATCAATGCATTCACACTCGCTTTATCGGAAACGCAAATAGACTGTTGATTCTTCTGGATTCTGATAAAAACTTTACCACGAATAGAGAAGGATGATGTTAATTTACCCTGCCGTTTTAGCTCAGAACAATAAAACATTAATTCTCTGTTGCCATCAGTTAGACATTCATGGACATAAATGTTAACATCTCTATTACTACCACCGATATCAGTCATATTTAAAGACCTTTTGTTTGTTTTACAAAAACCGGCAATAGAACGAAACAGCTGGTTTCTGTCATATGGTGATTGAAGCTTTATCATAATAGAGCTGGATTTTTTATTATTGTTGCTTTTTGATTTTAAACGAAAAGCTTCTTTAATTTGAGGGGGTCTGAGTTTTACACATCTGCATATACTAGAGAAAAGAGTTTCAATGTTTTCATTTTCATTCTCCTTAATACCAGTTATAATTAAGTCTGATGATACAGAATTATTTTGTAAATTTTCAAATTTAGTTCTCATCATAGATAATTCCTTACTTAATTTGGCAATATCTTCTCTCTGAGTACGTTCAACGGCATCAACACGGCTCTCAATCTCAGTTAACGATGTTCTTAGATCAAACAACTCACCAGATAACTCATCTATACGTTGCATAATTATTCCTTCACAAGCTTTATAAGTATTAGTGAGAGATTCCACTATGAGCTCTCTTTGCTTCTCCAGCTTCTCATCTAACAATTGCATCCAATTAGTAGGAAAAGGGGGTTCACTCTGAGTACGTGGAATCTTAGGTAAGTTTTGTTGGGGGGGAGGGGAAGTTTGTTTTCGCGCATTCTTATTAGCACCAGGCATTGTGTAAAGTTGATATGGATGAAAAAACAAACAATTTGATGAACAATAAGAACAATTACAAAATCTTCCACAACACAAAACAAAAAAAACGAAAAAAACAATACTTTATATTGTTTATGTTTTTAGTCCCGACAACTCTAATGAGTGTTTTAATAAAAGTTAAACAATTATTTTATTTGAATTTTAATAATAAAAAGCAAAAAGTGAGGAGCACAAAAAAAAACACGTCTACTCTCTACACATTTCTTCTTAGTCTATATCATTTGTAGCAAATATTGTAAAAGATGCCAAAGAAATTTATAAAAATCATCTTAGTCAGATAGTAGACATGTCATTATCCTCCGAAGAAATTATTTTATTTAATTCAACTATAAATTGTCATATTTGTGGTGAAAAGTTAAATACAGATCCTAAAAATTATACAGTAAGAGATCACTGTCATATTAGTGGAAAATTTAGGGGTGCAGCACACAATAATTGTAATATCAAATATAGAACCCCCAAATTTATACCAATTTTCTTCCATAATCTATCGGCCTACGACTCACATCTTTTTTTCAAAGAATTAAATAGCGTAGAAGATGGTGCTATTAAAGTCATTCCTCTAAACAAGGAAGTTTATATTTCAATAACTTTAACCATTGATGTTGGAAATAAACAAAAGCTCGAACTTCGCTTTTTAGACTCATATAGATTTATGGCGTCAAGTATAGAAAGTCTAGCTAATAATTTACATGCTGGTGATTTGCATGAAGTTAGAGAATATTTTAGCGATGAAAATAAATTTAATTTAATTAAAAGAAAGGGGGTTTTTCCATATTCAATGGAAAGATTTAATGGAAAGATTTAATGAGACCGAGCTCCCTAGTCGAGATAAATTCTTTAATATTTTAAATAATTCAGAATGTTCATTAGAAGATTATGAACATGCAAACATGGTTTGGAATGAATTTGATTGTAAAAATCTTCAAGAATATACTATATTATATCTTAAAACTGATGTGCTTCTTCTTACGGATATTTTCGAAAACTTTAGAAAAGTTTGTAAGAGTGTGTATAAACTTGATCCATGTCATTATTATACTGCTCCAGCTCTTTCTTGGGATGCTATGCTAAAAATAACAAAAATTGAATTTAAACTCTTAACTGATGAAGAAATGTACAACTTCATATATGAGGGAATAAGAGGTGGACTAGTACAATGTTCACAGAGATATTCTAAGGCCAATAACAAGTACTTAGAAGATTATGATATTAGTAAGCCATCAGTGTTTTTAGCATATTTGGACGCCAATAGTTTATATGGTTGGGCAATGTCTCAATATCTTCCGACTGGAGGGTTTGAATGGTTGGATGAGAAAAAAGTAGAATCTTTTGATGTCAATCAAATAGCAAATGATTCACCCGTGGGCAGGCACGTAGCTAGGAATTTGTTTCGGGGGGGCTTTTCGATTTTTTATTTTGATTATATATTTTTTTTGCACACTAGAGCTTTTTTTTTTTTTTTTTTTTTTTGCTAAATTTTTACCTACACGTAATGGGCAATCATGTGTAAATAATAGAAATCGCTTTCTCAGGTCATTTTGCAACAAAAACCTCCCGCATAAAGTGCATTTCCTTAAAATGCATTTTTTAATTTTTTACTTATTGTGTTCATTATTTTGCGAATTTTGATGCATACATCGCGAAACAACGCTTTAATCTGGTTGATCTGGTGAATCCGCGAAACACGTCAAATTTGAAAACGTTTGTGTACTTTAAGTTGGATATGCATCGTTATTGTCTAATTACGTTAAATTTTTAGCTAAATATTAATTTTTAGTTTAATTAAATAAAAAAAGGATTATGCGGAAAACTTTTTGAAAACCGCGCAAAATAAAATTGCGTTACTTTATATTTTTATGTGCTAAAATACGTCTAGGCTAGCTAAAACTTGATAAATGTAAAAAATAGTAAAAAAGTTTCAACTTCTAATAACCCGATTAAAATTAATATGATGCTTTATATAATCATACGAAATTTAATATGAGTCTTAATACAGTTTTATCCGAGAAATGGGCATAATAGTTAAATAACATCCGAATAATGACGCGATACAATTTAATACGATTTTATATAGCGGTATAAATTTATATCTGAACTGATACTGATATAAGTTGAACTTTTATGTTCTTTTTAGTTGAACTATTTGTTCATTTTATTATTAGTTACTAACTTAAACTTAAAATAAAACTATTGATTTTTTATTTATATTTTTTTAGTTTCACTTAGTTCATTTTTATTGTTTTTTCTTTGAGTACTAAACTACTACTGTTCTTTAAAATAAAATTATTGTTACTTAAAAAGAATATCGTATTTTAATCAACACCAAAAGGGTAGACATAGTGTCAGCACTTTTCATGAAATAAATTCTTAATAAACCTAAATAATATAAGAAATGCAACGTAAGTATCATATAACATTAAGCGTGTCATATGGGGTATTCAACATTAAATATCCGGATGTTAACTATATGGGGTGTTCAACATTAAACATCCGGGTGTTAACTCTTCCCCTCTTAAAATCCAGCGTCCTCGTTGGATAGGTAAGTATTGCAACCAGTAATAACTTCAGTGGGTTTATCCTGATTTGTGTTTACTTTCACCTCAAATGTTTTCTTTTTTTTCATACAGTTTTTAAATAATATCCATAACAATATTATGCCACCCAAACCTGGGATTCCAATACTAGTCGCCAGTGTAGTTTTGTAGTTGTAAGCTAGTTGTTTAATTTCTGCCGCATTATTAATGTGAAGATCTTTTAGCATTTCCAAAGACAACATCTCCTCGTAGTTAGCAACAAAATTTGTAGTTTGTAGTACAGCCGGCAAGGGTTGCATCACGGTTATCTCGTTATTAGAATACGATCGATTTTTAAGTCTGACAGTGGCATTATGGTATTTAATAAGGTAGGTTCCATTTAGCCAAAGATTCTTGTTGTCCATTTCCACAGAGCCATTGTATCCGTTTAATAGGATTAAACCAGGAGACAATTCGGTAATTGTAGGCAAGTGTTGGTTATTAGAAGTTGGGCACGTCGATGGTAGATCCTTTAACAAATTAGGTAAACAGCTGGTTGAGGTTATATTTTCGAAGTTTTCGTTTCCGCAAATAGCAACATCGTTGATCACCCTACACGAAGACTTAATTTCTAGAACAGAATTCTTGCATATCATAAAATACTCACTACTCAACTTTATTGACATTTCTTTGTTTTTCACAGGTTTTACAAGCAAGTTTCTACAAACTTCCTTTTCAGTTTGTGGCAAATTTACAACACAAATAAGTGTAGTCTGATTTATACCAATTTTCACCTCACCAAATTCAAGGGCCTCTATTAAATTCAAGTAAGGCATATTTTGGCTCTCAAAAATCCCCTTGTAATGTTCATTTCAAATCCAGAGAATATAAAGGAGTTAACTATCCCTGATTTCGCCCATTGGATTGAGTATCCAATGTTAGTCAATTCCTCCTTTATTATTTTTAGTTTTCTCTCGATATCTTTAATGATCTCAACTTTCAAAGCATCGCTCGAGCTTATATTGTTCAATATTAAATTGGTCATTTTCGTAATTTCCTGTACCCTCAAGTCCAAAGCTCTATTTATGATGATCTGTTTATGATTATTCTCTAACAGACCACTAACTCTATCCGAAATCAACTGGAAATCCTCGTGATCAGGAGATCCCGCTATCCATTTCCAGGTGGTCCCCAAAATGTCTATGGATCTAATTTTCCGTCTGGGTCCCAATTCTCTCAGAGTATCATACAGAGTCTGTACCTCATGGATGAGGAATTGATAATTGTTATCTCTCTCCGTTATGTCGCGTTTTATAGTCTCGTGTAGTTGGTCTAATATCGTTTCGTACTGTTTCAAGTCGATAACATGAATCAATTTGAAGTTACCCATTGTCAGTTTTGCAACACCTGTTTCCACTGTCACAATTTGTGCGTTCGTGTAGTCTAGTATTTGTGTCTCTGTCCTGACTAGAACGAGCAATGATCTGAAATGAAAGTATCAGTTTTTTATTAGGTTTTTATGAACTATTCGTTTAGACTCTGTCAAAACTGTTCCCCCTTTGTCCTCCAACACCACTTCCTTTCTATATCGTGGTGTCAATTTGTTTCCCAGTCTCTTATTTGTTTTCACAAAAATGTCATCTCCCGCCTTGTAAGTTTTATAATCAGTTCTATTCCTGTTATGGTACTCTAAGTCTTTTTCCTGTTTTTCTGTTATTCTTCGTATAGTCTGTCGTCTTTCCTCTTCGGTTCCCATAATCCTGCCAAAAAATGCTTCAATAGGTTTCGCATTAGTTGTGGAGTGAACCGTGTGATTATATTTAATCAATGAATTATTGAGAAGATCTTCAAAAGAGTTGTGCATTTTCTCGGCGTTCATGCACCTCATTATCTCGGTTAGAGTAGAATGGAATCGCTCCACCTGGCCATTTACGGTACTCGTATATGGGGGTGTTACATGAATCTTTATTCCCATCTGATCTTCTAACATGAATCTAATGGAAGATGAATTAAAAGATTTTTCATTATCCATGACAATGTTTTCGGGAATTCCAAAAGAGGTAAGTAAATCACGTAAAGGGCATTTTATATCTTCCACGGCTCTAGACTTTACTATTCTAACCTGGGCGTACTTTGAAAATTTATCTATAGCAGTCAAAATAACTCTGTTATTTGTATGATAGATATCTATATGGACATATTGTCCAGGGTACTGGGGGATGGGTGTATTCCTTAGAATCAATTTGTCCGGATGACGTTCATATTTATTCTCAATGCAGATTCTACATTGTTTTACCACTTTTGTTATCTTCGCCTGCATTTGAGGAAAATAAAATTTTCTAAGAAGTTGGATTTTATTCTCTTTAGCGTTTCTATGTGCTCGTCTGTGTTCATTCACAATTTCCGTTTCTTGTTCTATGTCTGATGTTAAGTCCTTTACCATAGTCCTCGTGTACCTAGTTCTGTATTCGCTGAACTTAGATGGATAGATTTCTTGTATCATACCCAAAATTCTGTCCTCGGTTTTAATAGCGTTTGTCACCGACGGACTCAAATATTTTTTCAATATTGACGTCAGTGTCTCTATAGTAAAATTGGTTTCCGTTATTATGTGTCTATGGTATTTCGGGAATATGATCTCGAATTTATAAGAAGGAGATTTACCAGTCGATAGTATCAATTGGTTTTTGAAGACGTTGATTAGTGCATCCGTGAAAGGAATAAGCTTCTGAGATGAAGTTTCGGCACTGTGTTGAGTAACCGTCATTGAGTTTAACTCAGAAGTTTGTGGAGGTCTAGACAATGCATCTGCGACTATATTGGTTTTGCCTGGTTGGTATTTCAGTTCATAATTATACTCTTCCAGGATAGCTTTCCATCTCTTCATTTTACTATTTGTATTATTGTTGCTAAGTGCAAAAGTAAGGGGTTGATGGTCTGTAAAAATATTTATTTTTCTTGACCCATACAAATAGTTTCTTAAAGTGGTAAGTGCCCAAATTATCGCCAACATTTCTTTCTCGTTGGTGGCGTAATGTTCTTCCGCCTTATTCAATGTTCTTGAAAGAAATGTTATCGGTTTGCCATTTTGTGACAAAACTGCTCCAATTGCGTACTCAGAAGCATCTGTTGTCAGATCAAAATCCTTTTCGAAGTTCGGATGTGAAAGGATAATGTCTTCTGAGGTCAGTGAATTTTTTATTTTTTGGAAGGATTCTATTGCAGCTTGATTTAAAATTATTTTTTTATTTTTGGATGCGTTCTTTGAGACGCGTCCATCCTCCCCTCTTAAAAGGGATGTCAGGGGTTTAGCTAGTTTGGCATAATCCCGTATAAAACGACGGTAATACCCTGACATACCAAGGAAGCTTCTCAAATCTTTCAAGGTCCTGGGTGGAGGTATTTTATCTATTGCCCTTACTTTTTCAGGGTTGGTTTTAATACCATTAATACCTACGATAAATCCTAAAAATTCTATTTGCTGTTTTGCAAATTCGCATTTATCGAGTTGAACTTTAAAGTTTGCGGACTCTAATGTTTGGAAAACTTTATTTAAATTTTGAAAGTGGTCGTTTTCATTTTTTCCGAATATAATTATATCATCTATATAGACATAGCATATTTTGCCTATATGATCTCTTAAAACATCATCCAGAGTGCGTTGAAAAATTGAAGGAGAATTCTTTAATCCAAAAGGGAGTCGAACAAATTCAAATTTCCCGTTATTAATAGAAAATGCAGTCTTTTCGACATCGCATTCTTTAAGAGGAATCTGGTGAAAACCGCTTTTTAAGTCTATGACGGAAAAGCATTTATTTTCTCCGAGGTTTGATAGAACTTCGTTTATCTCCGGAATAGGATAACGATCGGGTATAGTAACCGAATTTAACTTCCTGTAATCTATAACCATTCTATATTTTTTTTCTCCCGATGCATCTATTTTCTTTGGAACGATCCAAACAGGTGCATTATATGGTGATTTTGATGGCCTAATTATTCCATCATTCAAAAGCTCAGTAACTTGTTTCTCTATTTCACTTTTTAGTGCCATAGGATATGGATAGGACTTTGAATAAACTGGTAAATCAGTGGTTGTCCTAATCTCTCCTTGAACACGAGAAGTGTAGGTTAATCTGTGATTTGGTTCCTTAAACAAGTTCGGATATGAGTGAATTATTTCCTCAAGCTTTGATATTTGGGTTCTGTTCAAATGGTTGGTTCTAAGCTCAATATTATTCACAGATTGGGAAATGTGGTGATAAATTTTTATCTTCTTTATATTATTTATTAACATATATTGTTCCTTTATATGGATTATTGCATTGAGTTCCTTCAAGCTATCATGGCCAAGAATGCCATGGAAAGATTTTAACGACGGCAGAACATAAAATTTCATTTTGTGATTTGGTAAGTTGAAAAGATTCACTAGAGTGTGGTGAGTAATTTTTATGTCACCCGATATAGAATTCACAAAAAACGGTTTTTCATTTTGAATTTGGTTGGTTACAAGGGAAGGCTGAATATAATTTTTATTAGAACCTGTGTCAAGTAGTATTTTCAATATTTGACCATTCTTCGCTTTGCATTGAAAGTATGGTAGCGAAGAATGCGCTAATCTAAAAAATTAATATCGGACAAATCTTCTGTTTCAGTATTTTCCCCTTCGTTTCCCTGTTGATAATAACTCTGTATATAATCTTGAAGACCTTCTTCCTGAATCGCCTGTTGATAATTACTTTCGTGACTATTAGTGTTGTCACTTTGGTTGTAAAAACCATCATAAGAAGGAAGTTCTTCATTGGTTCCTATATGAAAATTTCTTTGTAATTTATTATGTGGCATTGGGGTTTGTAAAGATGGAGGTATGGGTCTTTTGCCAAAAAATTGGTTCGCTTGCCGAGGTCTATTTAGGTAATTAATATTTCTGGATTGAATAGAATTATCGATGTCCATTGGTTCGGGTTTTTGGGGTTTTGGTGCTATAGGTCTTGGTGGCGGATTGGGTGATTGTGGGTACGTATTATAATTTCTCCCGTTTGGGTTATAATACTGTCTCGGTGGTGGAAAATTTGAAGTTATTTGTTGATTCTGGGGTTGCTGAACATACGTATTGTATTGTCCATTAAGTGGTCTATGCCGGTTATTATCCCGTATGCCCTGTGACCATGGAATTGTTTGAGGAACATATGCCGGTCTTTGATAATTATTTGAGATTTGAGGAAGGTATGAAAATTGAGGGTAAAAATTTTGATTCTGATTTCCATTAGATTTTCTCTGTGGGACATGAGGTGAATTTCTATTGTTATTAGCATATTGTGTTCGAAATTGTTGGTTTTCCAACTTCAAACACAAGTGTAATGCTTCATGAAGGTCTGTGGGCTCCCGCATTCCCAGAAGTCTGGGTAAGTCGCCTCTTAGACCTCTGATGAAAGTATCCAATGCCCTATTCCTATAAGTTCTAGTTAGTACCTGGATGGAGGCTTCACTCTCATCCATGCATGATATTTTATTCAAAATTAGGGATAAATGAGCATAAATTTGTTTGTAAAATTCTTGTACTGAATTAGTGCCCTGAAGCATGGTGGACATCTGGTACTCCAGAGTACCCAAGTCCCTTTTATCAGCATAATGTGTTGTTAGACACTTTATTATGCTGTCCCAGTTTAAGGGAGTGTTGTATGATTCCAGTGCGATGTCTGCATCGCCTGTTATTTTATTTCTTACAACATTAAGGATCCCAAGATATTTTGGAGTTCCCTTAATTGAGTCGTAGATTTTTAAAATTCTTTCTACGCTCTTTTTCCAGGATGCAAACTCGGTTTGGTTTCCGGAAAATTCCCTTAATCCTCGTACCACATCTGGTACTTTATCTAGACCAGACAAATCCCCATTTACTATATTTATGTCCTGGTCTACTACTTGTTGGGGTTCTGCATGCAATTGCTCTTGCAAAATTCTACGGACTAAATCGGCTACGGCCAATTCCTGTTGTGGATTTAACTGAAATGGTTGTGGGGGTGGTGCGGGTATGTTATTTATAATTGCGGGTCTGATTAAATTATTTTGATTTGCCATATTGAAAGAGAAATTTCTAGAATTACAATTAAACTTTAATTTTTATTTATTTTGCTTTCTTATTTTTTTTCTACTTCCCTAAAAAGCTTTAACACTATTTTTCTATTATAAAAGTTAAATTTAAAAATATCTTATACTATTCTTACATTAGCAGCAAAATTTCCATTGTTGTTACAGTTGTTTGTTACCGTTGTAGTTAAAGTTGCCTGTTGTTGCTTATTGTTGTTACAGTTGTTACAGATGTCTGTTGTTATCGTTGTTGTTAAAGTTGCCTGTTGTTGCTTATTGTTGTTACAGTTGTTACAGATGTCTGTTGTTATCGTTGTTGTTAAAGTTGCCTGTTGTTGCTTATTGTTGTTACAGTTGTTACAGATGTCTGTTGTTATCGTTGTCGTTAGAGTTGTTTGTTACAGTGGCTATTGTTGTCTATTGTTGTTTAAATTTTGCTTTAGAATGTTTTCTATTAATTTATTATATTCTTTGTTGTTTAAAAATGTTCATTGACAAATTTTAGAATTTTTTTTTAATGTTTTCCATTTATTATATTCCTTGTTGTTTAAGTTTTATTTAAGAATGTTTACTAAAAAAATTTTTCTAATGTTTTTCACTAATTATATTTTTATTGTTTAAATTTTACTTAAAATGTTCACTAAAAATTTTTTTAATGTTTTTCACTAATTATATTTTTATTGTTTAAATTTTACTTAAAATGTTCACTAAAAGTTTTTTTTAATTTTTCTTACTAATTATGTTTTTATTGTTTAAATTTTACTTAAAATGTTCACTAAAAATTTTTTAAATTTTCTTACTATTAAACCGCGCCGGTAAGTGAGAATTCGTCCTTTTTACCTGAGTTACTCGGGTTCTCTTAAGTACACATAAACGCGCGTTGTGCTTTTTTTTCAACCGAATTTTAAGCACGGATTTTTTTTTTCGTTGGGCGCCAGTTGAACTTTATGTTCTTTTAGTTGAACTATTTGTTCATTTTATTATTAGTTACTAACTTAAACTTAAAATAAAACTATTGATTTTTTATTTATATTTTTTTAGTTTCACTTAGTTCATTTTATTGTTTTTTCTTTGAGTACTAAACTACTACTGTTCTTTAAAATAAAATTATTGTTACTTAAAAAGAATATCGTATTTTAATCAACACCAAAAGGGTAGACATAGTGTCAGCACTTTTCATGAAATAAATTCTTAATAAACCTAAATAATATAAGAAATGCAACGTAAGTATCATATAACATTAAGCGTGTCATATGGGGTATTCAACATTAAATATCCGGATGTTAACTATATGGGGTGTTCAACATTAAACATCCGGGTGTTAACTTATATACAAAATAAGCTATAGTTGTATCCGGTTTTTGATTTTAAAACGTCATGAAAATCCGAAATATATATTAATCCTTTTAGACTTTAGCTAAATTTGTAACAAATTCCATAGCATTTGGATATTTTATTATATTCAAAAATAAAAAATAATATAATGAAAATGAAGATTTTGAAGAATTGATTAACTTACACAATTGAATAACAAACACGGAAAAAACGTTGAAACTAAATTTAGAGTTTTAGATTGAAAAAAATCTTAGACTAAATTAAGAACTCATAATGTTACAAATAAAACAAATTCTTTTTTTATGGTTAAGAACCAGTAAGAAATCAATTCAAAAGACAACAATTGGGATAAATTTTGTGTATACAATTATACACAAAATGATACAACTAATTGTACTATTGTATTGTTGTAATACATATTTACATCCAAAATATGATTGACAAATTTTCTAGTGTGACTCTGCATGGGGTAATATACAATTTTATTTAAAATAAAATTGTGTTTTTTTAAATACGATATAATATCAAAATATATATTATTTTGCAATGTCTAGGTATATAAATATAACGTAATTATTAATTGGATTAGTTTTAGCGTATTCTAAATGCAATATACAATTATACGCAACTATATATGACATCATATTAATTTTTTTCTACGAAATTAATTGTATATTTATATAGTTATGTCCGTTTTAACTCGGGAAATTAAAGATTTATAACCGTCCAAAAAACAAATTAAAAGGCAAATATCCTATATAAATTGTCTGACACTTACAAGGAAGCTTTTCATTTAAATTTTCCCTTTAAAGGTTCCCTTTAAAATTAATGAAATTCGGATAGGTGATAAAGCAGCAAAAATATATGAAAAACGTATTTCTTTTTAAAATTGTTATAGCACAAAGACTGGTTTAGCTGCTTGATTTTAAAATGTCGCATTTCAAGGAGCGCCGATAGATATTTGTTTACATTTAGTCTAAAAAAAAAATTGAGAAAATTTGAGTCACATTGAACCACGTTAACACATTATGCATATCGATCAATGTTTGAGGCTTAAATTTGTTTCAAAAAATTAAAAAAATATATAAGATATCGTAATATATCGTAATATATATCGTAAAAAAAAATACTGAAAACTATGTTACCAGATGCGTGCGTACCAAACCAAATTTAAATAAAAAGATTGCACTGTAAGTAAAGTAGCGACTTTTAAGGCACAAGTAAACTTAATTTTGAGTCTTAGTGGTATCTCCATTTTAAAAGATTATGTCAAAATACACAGAAAAAATCATTGTCAAAAAAATTTCAATTAAACTTTTGTTCGATTTCAAACTTACTTTCAATTAACTGTTTAATTGAAAATGAATTTGGTATAAAAAAAATTTTCAGTTTTTATAACGTATAATAACAACATTGAAACAAATGCAAAAATTTTAAAAAGTCGCCAAAACTAAAAAAAAATCGTTTGAAGTTGAAAATACGGGTTTCTTTAATTTTGGTGATTTTTTTCGAATTTTGGCGTTTTTTTTTGAGTTTTTTAAATTTCTGCAATTTTGAAGATTGTTTTTTTAAATTTTGGCAATTTTTTTTCAAATTTTGCGATTTTTTCAAATGGTCTCAATTTTTTTAAATTTTGGCGATTTTTTTATAATTTTGGTGTTTTTTTTTTAATTTTGTAATTTTTCCCAATAGTAAACAATATTCAATTCAATTTTTAATAGATGTGAATAAAACTATATGTAATTGAAAATAATGTTAATTAAATAGATACAAATTATTTTAGTTGTTACTACAATTGCATCAACACGACCGAATTCAGTTTAACTTTTCTGAATCAACAAATATTTTAATTAAAACTCAATTTTAGTTTTTTGTGTGTAGACATATTTAATTTTTAGTTTGCATAGTCTCAAACAATTTTTTTGATTATATTTTAAGTCAAAGACTACGAAATCTCTTATGAAATGATTTTATTTATTGCTTTTTGTCGAAAATCAACTCTAACATGATAGCCGCCCATTTGCAGGCGATGTTTTCTAACGAAATTTTAAGATTCGAATCATATAAAACTATTTCCTATTTGATATAAGTCAAAAATAAATATTTTCATATTAAATTTATCAATAACATTGTTACTTTCTAACGAATTGTATTAAGTTTTAAAAATTGTCAAATCATTTCGGGGGGGGGGGCTCTAGCCCCCAAGCCCCCCCGCCTAGCTACGTGCCTGTCCGTGGGATATATTTTAGAAGTAGATTTAGTATATCCCGATTCTATCCATGATGATCACAATGATTTACCTTTTGCCCCCAAAAATAAGATAGTAGGCAATTCAAAGCATAAAAAGCTTCTTACTGATTTAGATAAAAAAATAAAGTATCATATAGATTATAGAAATCTCAAACAATGTCTTAGGTATGGGCTTAAGTTGGAAAAAATTCATAGAATTCTGCAATACAAACAAGAAGCATGGTTAGAAAAATATATAGATTTAAACACTCAAAAGCGATCACAATCTTCTACCGAATTTGAAAAAAATTTCTATAAACTCATGAACAATGCAGTTTATGGGAAAACTATGGAAAACGTTGAGATGTTAGGATTGTAGAAGAGTGGGAAACTTCTAATAAAAATCACTTAGGGCTTCGAAGTCTGATTTCAAAACCAAACTTTGTAAGCGTGTCTAAATTTGCAGATAATCTTTATGCTGTAGAATTAAAGAAAATGAATATAGTTTATGATAAACCTATATATTTAGGTTTTGTTGTACTAGAACTTTCAAAATTGCATATGTATGAGTTCCATTATGGATACATGAAGAAAAAATATGGGGAAAATATATCACTTAACTATATGGATACCGACTCCTTTATATATACTATTAAAACAGATGACTTTTATGATGACATTCGAAACGATATTCATACCAAATTTGATACTTCAAATTTTCATCCCAATAATCCGTACAACTTATCACTAGTCAATAAAAAGGTATTAGGAATAATGAAGGATGAAAATAGTGGGAACATAATGATTGAAAGGTCTAAGATCCAAAATGTATGCCATTAAAACCATTGACATACAAGAGGTTAAAAAGTCTAAAGGTGTAAAAAAGTATGTGATAGACAAAGTCATAACTGATTATAAGAGAGTCTTATTTGAACAAGAAAATATATCTGACAATATGGTTGTGATTAGATGTGATTAACATCAATTACATACGCGATCGATAAATAAGATTGTTTTAAGTTATAATGATGATAAACGAATTATTATGGATGATCAAATACATACAATGTCTAGGGGGCATTTTAGGTATGATGAGTCTAGAAAAAAATGTTTTGGTAATGCGAATAATAAATGTGGGGATGAAGGATGTGATAAGTGTGGTGAAAATAATGTTGATGATTGTGTTAATTCTAACGCTCAAATAATTGACAATGATAGGGAAAATTTAATGATGATATTTGACAATAATAATTTAAATGTTTATAATAATATTAGTGATATGTTTATGGAGATTGATAGTGATGATGATATATTTAGAAATATTGATTTGGAAGATGTAAATAAAACATTGTATTAATTTTTAATTGTATTATAATTTTTATTTTATTTAGATTTAAATTAATTTTTTTAAATATTTCTTATGTAATAGATGATATTTTATAAAGATTTTAGAAAAATTATGAAAATAACTGCGTTTCTCTTAAAGTGTTTGAGGAAAATTTAATTTTTCATGTTGACAAATACGACTATATGTTTTTGGCATATTGTCATTTATTTAAACAACTTTGCGTACTTGAGCAGTTAAAGGATTATATTCAATTAATCGATCATGGATGAGAATACAATAGTCAGACGTGTTTTCTGGAATATTACACTCATAAAAAAAGTTTGTAAAGTCAGCAAAAAATTTTGCTGAGTCAGCAAAATTTTAGTCAGGAGGATGCTAGCAAAAAAGTTGCTAATGTCAGCAAAATCTTTTGCTGAAAATCAGCGAGCTGATTTTTAGCAAAAAAATTTGTAGATTCAGCAAAAGTTTTGCTAACACTTAGTAGATTAGAAATAAAAAAGCGTTGGTAAAAATTAATAAATTTTTTGCTGAATTTTAGTAGACTGAAAAAAACGCAAAAAATTTGTAGAAAAATTGTAATTTAGTTAATTTTTGCTGAAAATCATAAAACATATTTTTGTGATTCTTTTAAAAATAATTTACTATAATAACGAAATATAACAATTTTAATTTTCCCACATTGACGACATGAATTAATTTAATATCTGAAAATATATAGAAATAAATATATATAACATAACAAAAATTTTCTTTCAACTACTTACATCAATGGTTGTCTTAATGATGCTATGACGAAACTGCCGAAGATAATTCTAGAAACGAAACGAAAAAATAAACAAAACAAACGAAACGAAAAAAACAACCCTTTTTTTGCAATAAGAAAAAGAAACCATACAAATCTACGTAAGATGTGTGTTTTTGTCTTTCTCTTTACTCTGTCTACATGTCTGTATATGTTTTTTCATGGTTGATTTTTTTACTTGTCTTGTTAGAGTTGTACTTTTTAATATCATTTTCCTCTTCTCTACTACATCTTGACATGCCGCGACATCTGCTTATCAGCACAATTTTTTTTAGCAAAATTAATTAGTAAAACATTAGTATATTAGTAAAGCATTAGTATAAAACAGTTAAGTGCTGAATAAGTATAACAAAAATTTTAGCTGAAAACACGATTTTAGCAAAAATATTTGCTAAAAAATAGTATACCTGATTTACAAGACGTTTTACTAACTTTTCTACTAACTTATTTTTTTGAGTGTACTGCTTGTCTCAAACTCAATTTTTATATCAATTGGACCGTTTGTAGTAGATTCATTTTGATGGCTCACATCAATGACAATAATAGGAGCATTGTTTTTAAATTCTTGGCAATTCAGAATTGGTTGAGGTTCTTTCATATAATAGTTTTGTTGAAATCTCACATAAATATCATAGAGAATAGCAAAGCGTTCATTAGCAAATTTAATATTAAGATCATCATAAGGATATGATTCTGAATTCAATTGTACTTTGAGGTTGGTTAAATTGCATTGAACAAATTTATTATCATTTTGGAATGCTATTAATGCAAAACGAGGACGTTCTCTGTTGGTACCCAGCAAAACCACACATTACCAAATCATGGGTAAAGTAATGTATCGCCATAGGGCCTCATGCATTACTTTACACGTTACTTCATTGATGAATTTTACAGGCGATGAGCCTCAAGGTAACTCATTACCTTGTAGTGGGTAAAGTAACTGGTTACTTATATGGTTACATGGTGGGAACAAGTAATGTGTCTATAAATAGATTTTCGTAAAAAAATGCATAAAAATTTTTTTTTACAGATATTTTTTTTTTAATTAAATAAATAACTTTTTTTTTTTATTAAATAAATAACATGGTCATGCTGGGATTCGAACCTGGGGTCTCTGATATTTAACAATTAGTTAGGCGAGAACTCTACCAACTGAGCTATCGATACATACAATATTTTATTGCTTAACGTGTAGATGAGTTGTTGTGCTTCGTGTTTTCGTTCGTGATATCAAAAATATACACCTTACCATTATGCTTACAAAAAATCACAAAGTAATGTGTCTATAAATAGATTTTCAAAAATATATATTAATAATTACTTTACGTTTATAATTCATGCATTATGTAATTGATGATCGGTAAGTCATTATTTTATGTTTTGAAGTAATGTTAAATGTAATGAGGTCTCATTACAAGGTAATCCATGAGTGTCCAATTATCGGTAACTCATTACTTCTTGTTGGAAAATAATGATACGGGTAAGGAGTACACATTACAAGGTAATGCATTACTTTATCGCACCCATTACCAAAGTTTTGCTGGGTAGCTAACTTTACATTCCAAATGTTAGTATTTCCAGTTGTTAGTTGAGGATTATAATGACAGTCCCAGCTGCGGAATGCTATTGGTAAGTTTTCTCCGTTTTTTATCACTTTCATCATATGAAATATTTGTAATTTTTATTTTGGGTTTTTCAGTATTTACTGTTGAATACACCATGCCTTCATCACTTTTACTACACACAGAGAAAAATTTTGCTATTTGCCAACTAAAATTTGGTTACTACTACTCAAATTCGGTTATTACGAATTTCAGTCGGTTGGCACAACTTAACATTAGCTTTCACAACAAAGTTCGGTTAATTCTACTGAATTGTAGTTGCAACACCAAATATATTGAGAAATCTAATGTAAATATCGTTGTACTAACTGAATTTATAAGTTGTTACCATTAAATACACTTTTCAATTCGGTTGGCACTTTATTTCTCTGTGTGTACGCAGGAAAATTAATTCATATTTAGATTTTATAATTACTTTATTGAAATCTTCAGCAAATCCCAGTAAGACTTTTAGTGGAATATAAAAATTAAAGTGTCCATTTAGTACATCCAAATCTTCAGTTTTATTCCAACCAGCATTTTGCATAATAGTACTATCCACAGGTGACAAGGAGACATAATTTTTGATTGTAGTTGAAAGACCTAGATGACGAGTTCGACCAATTTCAATACCATTGATCTCATACCGTATTTCATCAAACAAGTAAGCGACAAAATTATTTTTTAAACTGCAATTTCTAGTAGTAGGTACTAATTTTGTATCATTAGTGTCTTCAACAGAACCCTCAACGTAAATAAAACTCTCACTAGGTAAAACATACAAGTCCTGATTTTGTATGGATATCCGTATTTCATCATTATTGTTAAATGATTGCAAGTATGGCGTATATGTATGATAATCCTTTTTATAATATTATCATCCGACAAGGGTTTATCCAATACATTTATTATTGAACTCATTATATTTTCAATTGCAGATTTAATGATTTGAGAAAATTTATATTTGCTTGTGTTAAGCTTTTTTTTTGGATAAATTTGTTTTTTTATCTGATAATAAAGTTGATTTAACTGTTGACTGTGTTCTGGATGGTGGTATATATTTATTAGAGTCCTAATTATTATAAATTATCATTATATTTTTGGTCTTAAGTGAAGACGAATTGTTATTTCTTCTCCTCGAAAATTAATTAAATCCCCGTATTGATCAACTATCCGTACAGATATAGAACTTATCTCTCTGGAGTTCACTGGTAAATAAATTAGATTCCTCGGTATCTCATTGATTTTATATCCAGGTGGAACTTTAATTGCAAACTCGTGCAATGTATGTGCATGAGAATTGTTTATGTAGGTGTTGACTACAATATTGCATTCTATACGCAAGAGATTTACTTTAAAAATATTCACTGGCAAATCAGATAGGTGATACTCCTTAGGTTTTAAGATTTTGTTATTAAAACCTAACAATCGTCCTATTGAATTTTCTCCATTGAAAAATATTGGATCATCGGAAGTAAATATTTGAACTTGCATTGTATTATTATTCGCCTCTATATTAATAGCTGTTCCTACATTACGTTTCTCATATTCCTCTTTTATAAAATTAACAATATCTTTCAATTCATATGATCCAATGGGCACTTTAATAACGTCATTACCAATTTGAAATAAATTGTTATAGTCATCAACATTTGGTATGCTGTTGTATGAATAAAAATCAATCAATGCACATTCATAGTCTTCATTTAAATTTATGCGAGGAAAATAATTTGCTGATAAATCAGATGATCTTCCGCTCAATGTTAATGTTATTGACATTTTGATAGTCAAATGGAGTGTGAAGTAAATAAAAACAAAAATAATTATTTTTGTAAGGCTTTTAAATCTTTTTATTTAATAAAATATGTTTTTAGTACATTGATATATAATTCTTAAAAATTAACTTATTAGATATATTTATTTGAATGATTCTCATATTTTGGCTTTATTGTCTTCCTTTTTACGTTGATATTTATCTTCTGTGTGATCACTACTGCCACAATAATTGCAATATTTCAATTTTTCATATTTTACTTCAGAGCTCTTGAAAAACTTATTCATTTTATTTTTTTCCTTATGATGTGATCACTTATTAAGAGTTTCAATTCAATTAAATTAAAATCTAATACAAGTATTCCTTTTATATTCAATTCTACAAAACTTAGTAATAATCTTATATTTCATTTTTATTAATCCAAGAATTGTGTTGATTTGAGAAACCTAACCATTTAACATATGCTCTATCATCCTTTAGTTTTAAAATTTTTTCAACCAGATAGGTGTCTGGAAAGCGAGTCTTTAAAAGTTCTTCATCATAAAATCCACCTTCAATTTTATTTCCTTGATAATCCTCCAAAAAGTAAGTTGCAGGATATGTATTTCTCACAGATTTAATTTTGAAAATTTGTGTTGTCCAATTAGGTGTATACCCCTTTTCAAAAATATGTTTGTATTTACTTATACGTACATAATCTCCAACATGGAACTTTGATATTTTATATATTTTTAGATGATTGTATACAGTGTTTAACAACATTTTCTCATTTTTAGAATTGACATCAATGGGTGCCATTTTAATTGTTCGATGAATTTTTTTATTGTATCGGTCAACTAATTCTTCATACAAGTCAATCCAATGATACGACCCATTGTAGCTAAATTCTTTCCACATCATTCCTTTTAAAGTTCTATTGAATCTCTCTACGATAGATGCCTTCATTACACTATACGTTGAGTAGTGATTTATATTATATTTTTGCACCAGCTTTTGAAAAAGCTTATTAAAAAATTCTTTACCATCATCGGTATGTAAATTTTTTGGTAGAAGTCCTAATTTAAATATCGCTTCCATCGCTTTGGCAACATCTGTTGAAGTTTTTGATTTAAAAGGTGCAGCCCAAGCAAACTTTGAAAACGTATCAACAACTGTCAGTAGATATCGAAAGTCATTATTATACACTAATTCCCCATTTCAACCAGATCAGCCTGCCATAAATCATCTATACCTTTCAGTACCACCCTACGATGTTGAAAATTTTTCTAGCTTGTTTATGCAACTCTTTTACGAGAATTCGTTTCGTATTCATTATTGCTCTCTATAAGACTGTTTCTTTTATTTCTATTGTTTTGTATGAATAGGAAAATTTTTGATGGTGAGTCTTTTTGTTCCAAAATAATTTGAATATATTTAAATTTATTTTCATCGGGATAAACATTAATTGCATTTATAGTAATTAAATGTGCTAAAGTCCCAAAACTTATTTAACAAATTGTGAAAAGCAATCTGATGTAGGCGTGTCCCTATCCGGATTTCATTCCTGCCTAAGCAAATCTTCAGGGGACTTTGTTATTAGAATTTCTAGAGATATTTGTTTTGCTAGTAAATGATGTTAACGCTATCCACAATGAAATTAAGCACTTTGGCGGCATTTTATTTATTTTATATTAAATTTCTCATAATTGTAATTTTCAATATATGTATATGACATCCAAACTTGTTGAATGTTATGTATGGATTATTTATTCAACTTGATCATCAATAGATTTTGTATAATATCAGCTTCTCGCAATTCTTCAATAATTGTGACTATTTCGTCATTATGATTATTATTACCAGCTGTTTGTGATGCTATCAATAGCCGAAGGCGATCAACCAACTCATTCGGATCATTCCAATATATATAATTTGATTTTTTGAATTCAATTTCATTAGACCACTTCCAGTTTTATCATTTTTAAATAATTTACTTATAATGTTTTTATATTTGTATGCCTTGGTGCCTTTTACTTGAGCATCTGATTTAAAGTCTCTTTTATGAGCATTTGTTTGCATTAAAATCTTCTTGTAAATTGCCAATTCAGTTTTATCGTAATTCTTCGGTTTTAGGTAAAACATTAACTGATATAGGCCTGGTGTTAGGTGCCACATTTGGTTTCCTACTTCAATTTTATCTTCACTTAATTTTATATTGCTATTTCCAAATTTCCATTCTCCATTAGAATCTTTGTTCGGACCATATAGAGTATCCAATTCGTTTTTTCTACTCAGCTGAGATAAATCTATTGGTTTTGTTGAAATATCAACATTATCACTATCCAGTATATCCCCTTGAGAATAGAAATCATCATCGTCATCATCATTTGTCTTATATAAAGAGTTTTGTATCTCATGTTTATCATCATTATTTCATTGGTGGTTTGTTAAAGGTTATATTTGAATAATTAGCCATTTCATTTTTAATTTCATCTTTAATGATTTTTGAAAACATATTTTGATTTTTATTAATATTAATAAATTCTTTTAATGGTTCTGTTATGGGTTTAAATGTATCTTTGAGTTTTTTAGATGTGTTAGATTCTCCAGTTTTTAAGCTTTGAAATTTTCTTTTCAAAGCATTTCTCGTCTTTACTAACTCTTCCAACACTTTTTCCTCCATTTTCACGATCAAATTATTTTCAACTCTTGTAGACAATTTGAATTATCAAATTAGGTATTTTTAGCTGTTCTGATTTATCAGATTAGGTATTTTTAGCTGTTCTGATTTAATAGATTAGATATTTTTAGCTGGTCTGATTTATCAGATTAGGTATTTTTAGCTGTTCTGATTTATTAGATTAGGTGTTTTTAGCTGTTCTGATTTATCAGATTAGCTATTTTTAGCTGTTCTAGTCTTTTAGATGGTATGATATTAATAAACAGATGATTGTATAGAAATCAATTTAGATGTAATTGATTCAATGATATATTCTTGACTAAGTAGAATTTATGAATTTACCTTTTTTATATTTCAATGAAAAAATTAAACGACTTTCTGTATCGACCAGCGTCTAAATCATCATATTTACTTATTATTAAAAATCCATATTTTTCCTTCCAACATTCTTGACATATATCACAAAACTTTTATAGCTTATATCCATACCAACGTGATCATTATATATGTGTTTAATATTCATTTCATCCTGCATAAACATGATAATCATATTTGCATTATCTCGTACCAAATGTTTTGGAATTCGGGTATAAGTCTGACATAAATAAAAGGAGTCAACATTTTTATGACGACCCATACAAAAGTATTTACGAATATTATTTTGCTTTTCACAAGCAACATCATCAAATATAAAAATTGAGTTATTTTTGGCTTCATCTGGCGGCATAACACTCTCATTATCAGAAACTGTGAAATAACCCATTCCTTTTATCGGTGATATAAGTTTCTTTAAATATTCATATTTAGGTTGATAAAGTGATTTCGAGTATAAATATATATTTTCAAATTTAAGACCGTTTGGACTTTCAATAAGGCTAATCATCACATAAGTCTTTCCACAGTTGGATGGTCCAACTATAAGACATCTAATAGAATTGGGTAATAACATATTATGTCTTACTTTCTTGGGGATACTAGTTGAGGAATCTACATTCCTTACAATAATATTATTATGTTGTTTGAGCAAGCGCATTTTTGTGAATAAATAAAAACTCTAAAAATATAATATTTTATTAATTTTCTACACTCAAAAAAAAAAGTTTGTAAAGTCAGCAAAAAATTTTGCTGAGTCAGCAAAATTTTAGTCAGGAGGATGCTTGCAAAAAAGTTGCTAATGTCAGCAAAATCTTTTGCTGAAAATCAGCGAGCTGATTTTTAGCAACAAAATTTGTAGATTCAGCAAAAGTTTTGCTAACACTTAGTAGATTAGAAATACAGAAGCCTTGCTAAAAATTAATAAATTTTTTGCTGAATTTTAGTAGACTAAAAAAAACGCAAAAAATTTGTAGAAAAATTGTAATTTAGTTAATTTATTTGCTGAAAATCATAAAACATATTTTTGTGATTCTTTTACAAATAATTTACTATAATAACGAAACATAAAAATTTTCATTTTTTCCACATTGACGACATGAATTAATTTAATATCTGAAAATATATAGAAATAAATATACATATATAACATAACAAAAATTGTCTTTCAATTACTTAAATCAATGGTTGTCTAAATGATGCTATCGCAACTGCCGAAGATAATTATAGAAACGAAAAAATAAACAAAAACAAACGAAACGAAAAAAAACAACCCTTTTTGCAATAAGAAAAAGGAACCATAAAAATTTACCTAAGATGTTTGTCTTTCACTTTACTCTGTCTACATTTCTGTATATGTTTGTTTGCAATTTGACCACACATATAAACATTTAGTTTAAATAAATAAATATTTAATTTTCTCTTTTATTTAATTAATAGACAATTATTTTCACAAGCCGGTGACAACGCAAAATTAAAGTTATTTTAATCCTCAATTTTGTTTTATGTATGAAAAAGAGATACAAAAATTTCCATGGTTGATTTTTGTATATGTCTTATTAGAGTTGTACTTTTTAGTATCATTTTCATTTTCTCTACTATATCTTGACATGCCGCGACATCTACTTCATTCTGCGTATATCTTTCAATCTGGTTGTCGTCCACACTATTAATGTGCTTATCAGCACAATTTTTTTTAGCAAAATTAATTAGTAAAACATTAGTATATTAGTAAAGCATTAGTATAAACAGTTAAGTGCTGAGTAAGTATAACAAAAATTTTAGCTGAAAACACGATTTTAGCAAAAAATTTTGCTAAAAAATAGTATACCTGATTTACAAGACGTTTTACTAACTTTTCTACTAACTTATTTTTTTGGGTGTAGATATAAAATGGTTTTTTCATTATAATAAATCAATTAATCGTAGTGGAGTGTTTGATAAAATTATCAATTCCTTACCAATTGAATTACATTTACCATTCTATCAATATTGTGGACCAGGCACTAAATTAGAAAAAACGAATTAATAGAGGTGATAAGGGTATAAATCCTTTGGATGCAGCTTGCAAAGAACACGATATAGCATATTCCCAAAATAAGGATATTAATAAACGACATCAAGCTGATAAAATACTTGAAAATCGTGCTTGGGAAAGAGTTTTAGCCGAGGATAGTAGTATTGGCGAGAAAACAAATGCATATTTTGTAAGCAACGCAATGAAAGCAAAAGTTAAATTTGGAATGGGGGTAAAGGGTCAATACAAAAGTGGAAAGAAAATTTTTAACGATGCGGTAAGAATGGCTACAAAAAGTTTAAAGAAGGAAAAACCCAGAGATATTAATGACGCTATTAAAATTGCACGTAGAGTTATCAATAAATCTCTAAAAGGAAAAAAATCTATAGTTGTTATACCTCGCATAATAAATGTTCAAAATTGGAGGTTTCTTGCCTTTAGTACCAATTCTTACAGCACTCGGAGCCTTAGGTAGTCTATCTTCTGGTGGAGCAGCTATTGCTAAAGCAATTAACACTGCTAAAAATGCTAAGCAAAATCTTGATGAGGCCATTAAACATAATAAAACAATGGAGGCTATTACAATGGGAAAAGGATTATTTCTTAAGCCCTATAAAAAAGGATATGGTCTTGTATGTAATAAATCATCAAAAAACTGTTAAAGATGCTACCCAAAAGACCACTCACTGATGTTGATTTAAGGATGTTTGCCACACATATTCCCTATTTTAGAGGTATTTTTATGCGAGACTCACTCCCCAAATGTCCTAGACTCAAAGAATGTAGAATTATTAATTAAGATTCATCAATTGGCTCTGGAACACATTGGGTAGCATACTATAAAAATAATCAACAAAATGAATATTTTGATAGTTTTGGAAATTTGCAGCCACCGTTGGAAGTAGTAAAATACTTGGGTAGAAATTTAGAATATAACTACAATCAACATCAAAAATATAATTCGTATAATTGTGGACATTTATGCCTACAATTTTTGTATGAAATTTATAATAAATACAAAGAATATTCATTATTTAAATTGAATTGCTCCAGCTGCAATTGATATGATTTCTCGTCTACTCCAGCTTCTTTTTTGATGCTGTAATTTCCAGAGGATAATTCCACTAGTTCTTCTTCAGTCATGGCGTTATATCTAGTTGGTAGAAATATAATGTTATTTTCGACTTCAAGTCTTATGCATTCGCCAAATTTAGTTTTAATTCGTATGGCTTTCAACACAGTATAGGATTTTAAATTATCCATGTCTTTAATATAGAAAATTGGTTTACTGTTGAAATTATTAAACTTATTAATTAGAGATGATGAAATATCCATTTTTGACTTTACTATTGGACTGCTTTTTATTGAATGATTGTTCTTACATTCCTATAATTAAAATTAAGGAAAATAATTGAAAAATGTCTTATGCCTTAACTCCACCCTCCAACTGATCGAGCCAGAGTGAAGGAAAGTGCATGATAAATCATTGTATTCCCTCACTCTTATAAAATTAGTAGTTTGGGGATATATTTGTCAAGTATCCTCTTCTCACATTAAGAAAAATAAATTTTTTAATTAGTATTAAAAAATACAGATAAGGAGAAACATCAATCTTGAAATAATGATAGAATTTCCGACACTACGCGAAAGAATTAACGCATTTCTTTTTGAGTATGATGGATACATTTCCTTTGAGGATCTCCATTTCATATTAAACTTTATGAATATAATGGATGAATTTGAAAATAAGGAGTGCTTAGACTCGATGCATGGGGAGCCTTTTATCGATTGTCCATGGTCTATTGATAGTTGCATAGAGGGACCAGATACTTGCAACTGCTTCATCTATAGACATAGAAGTCAAGCTGTAATTAATCTAATTGAAATGTATCATAAACATCTAAGTGTTTAATAAACAAATTAATATTAAAACATGTGTAAATACAAATTGTCTTTTACTTTGACCCTAAAAAATTTTAAATAGTTTTAATCAATATGGTGTCAAACAAAGTTTTGATTCCTATTTTATTATTCATTACAACCCTCCTTAAGGTGTTATGATACTTGCTATTTTTTGTATTTTTTCTATATTGGAGAACAGTGCAAATATATTTGCATAGGAAAACTGACTAAGTGTAAAGAGTATGATTATACCATAAAAAATCTTGATATCTCAAACAAATATACGTGTGTTGTCAATAAATAATCTTAGACTGTCAAAAAAAATATAAAAATTTTTAGCTTAAAATTGACATTTCCAGATTAAATGTTAGCACTGCTGCCAACTTTTTTAGTTTTTAATCGAAAGTAGCGGGTTTTAACTTTTTTTTTTTGCGATTTTTAGCTTTTTTTGACGGTTTTTGTGGGAACAAAACGTGGGCAATATTGTTTGTTTTGTTTACAAAAAAGTATTTCTTGTTCTTTCTCGCATTTGTTGTTTCTTTCAGTCAATCCGAAAAAAATCCAATACAAAAAATAGCAAGTATCATAACACGTTTAGTGATGGCATAAAACTACTCAAAGAATTTTATTGATGTAAACACATTTTAGTTGCGAACACTATGTTGGCAAGCAGAGTTTTGCTTCCTATACAAATTCAACACAAATTTTACATTGTAGATTAAAGAGTTCTAAACATATGACCGCGCCTTGTTTCACGCTTCTAGCCAACAAAATATCCTCCACACCTAAAATAATAAAACCATCTTATTAAAACAATATTTAGAGAATAACATTTTTCCACACACAGAAATTTAAAATTTTTCCTTTATATTTTCACACCCATCATTAATATTTTTGTTTCTTACTGCAAAACAGCCATCGATATTTTTTCTTCCCATCAATAAGGACCATCTTAATTTCTAAATTATTTAAACAATTTTTAAAAATAAAAATTTATCACATTCCAAAAAAAACAACAACCAAAAAAATAAGAAGAACCCTAATTTAATTTTTATTTTCAATTTTAATTTTTATTTTTAATTTTCAATTTTTAATTTTTATGTTTCAATTTTTATTTTTCAATTTTTAATTTTTATTTTTCAATTTTTATTTTCAATTTTTAATTTTTATTTGTTTTTAATTTTATTTTTCAATTTTCAATTTTTAATTTTTATTTTTAATTAATTTTCAATTATTAATTTTTAACTTTTATTTTTTCAATTTTCAATTTTTATTTTTCAATTTTTATTTTTTGAATTTCCAATTTTCAAGTTTTTATTTTCAATTTTAATTTTAAATTTTTATTTTTCAATTTTTAATTTTCAATTTTTTAATTTTAATTTTCAAATTTTATATCCCAAAAATGTCACCTTGTTACAAAAACCCCATGCCTTTTCCCTTGTTACAAATACCCCATGCCTTTTTCCCTTGTTGCAATACCCCATTCGTTTTGTTACAAATACCCCATGCCTGTGCCGACTGCGCTGCTTTTTCGTTACAAATACCCCATGCCTGTGCCGACTGCGCTGCTTTTTCGTTACAAATACCCCATTCCCCCACTAC